>JBBPBX010063499.1:2101-20514 GCA_038048925.1 Garcialebias charrua | reverse complement strand
ACCTGTTTTGGAGGGAAACAGTAGTTTTCCTGTTCCAACTCATTCTAATAAAATTAATAGACTCCATCTGTCTTCGAGGAGACTCGATCAGAGAAGTCTGTTAACACATCAATGTTGAGACCCGCTCCCCAACCTGGTGGACTCTCAAAGTCTCACAAAGGAAGTCACAGCCCAGCTGTTTAGGCCAGGATCTGAAATTAATTCCAACCTGTTAGCTGAAAAAGACAGACTGATGGCATCGGGTTTGCCTGAGAACGTGGTGACAACTATACAAAATGCCCGTGCCGGGTCAACACAGTCCCTATACGCAGTGCTTTAAGTGGGCCGGAACTCACCGGTACCCAGTTCCGCCACTTCTAAAATTTAACCCTGAGAGTACCGGGACTTTTTTTAAGCGTAAGGTGCGTTCCGGAACTTATTTTCATCTTCTCCACTTGAAAGACCTGTGGCAGATTAGAATGCATCATTTCCCCCGACTGGATTTCAAGAAAGAGTAATGCATCTTCACGACAATAAAACATCTTTGGTGGAGCGCGTCATTTTGACCTATCACAGTCTCAGGATAGACAGGGGGAGGAGACGACAGCGAACTCTGTAAAAAGACAAAAACAAACTGCAGCGCGACAGAGCGCGAGGGAAGCGGAAGTAACTCCTCCAACGTGTGGGTAAAGTTAATATTTTTATACATGCAGTGGAGTGTAACCATTGTTTAGTAAAATGGCATGTTGTGTTACAAATAAAACTAAATAAAAATTAACAAAATAACAGTCAATTGCACCCCTAAAGCCACTGAGATAAAGTATCACATTAATTTAATTATCAGCCACTGGAGTGAATTTAAAAACAGGATGATGTCTATATGAACTAGTTAAAAGAGGTGTCTCTAAAATATCCTGATTCATGATCAATAATAATTTCAACAATTTTTTAATCTGTCCACAGGACCTGACTTTATTTTGTTAGATGTCTCTAAAATAGTTAGTGAATCATGTTTACATGTAGGTAAACATAGATGTTTAACTTCTTCTTCTTCTTCTTCTTCTTTCGGCTTTTCCCTTTTCAGGGGTCGCCACAGCGAGTCATCCTCCTCCACCTCACTCTGTCCTCTGCATCCTCTGTCCTCACTCCAACCACCTCCACGTCCTCCCTAACTGCATCCATATATCTCCTCTTTGGTCTCCCTCTTTGTCTTTTTCCTGGCAGCTGCATTTCTAACATCCTTCTACCAATATAACCCACTGTCCCTCCTCTGGACATGTCCAAACCATCTCAGTCTGGCCTCCCTAACTTTATCTCCCAGTTGTTTAACATGTGCTGTACCTCTGATGATCTCATTCCTGATCTTATCCATCCTTGTCACTCCTAAGGAGAACCTCAGCATCTTCATTTCTGCTACTTCCAGTTCTTTCTCCTGTCTTTTTGTCAATGCCACTGTCTCCAGACCATACAACATAGCTGGTCTCACCACTGTCTTGTAAACTTTTCCTTTGACCTTTGCTGACACCTTTTTGTCACAAATCACTCCTGAAACTTTTCTCCATCCGCTCCATCCTGCCTGGACTCTCTTTTTCACCTCTTTACCACATTCCCCATTTTCCTGGACAGTGGACCCCAAGTACTTGAAGTCCTGCACCTTTGTGACCTCTGCTCCTTGTAGCCTCACTGTTCCACTGGCCTCCCTCTCATTCACACACATGTACTCTGTCTTACTACGACTGACTTTCATTCCTCTTCTTTCAAGAGCATACCTCCACCTCTCCAAGTTCTCTTCCACTTGTTCCCTGTTCTCACCACAGATCACAATGTCATCTGCAAACATCATAGTCCATGGGGATTCCTGCCTGACCTCATCTGTTAGTCGGTCCATCACCAGAGCAAACAAGAAGGGGCTCAGAGCCGATCCTTGATGCAATCCCACCTCCACCTTGAAGCTATCTGTCACTCCCACAGCACATCTCACCACTGTCCTGCTGTCCTCATACATGTCCTGTACCAGTCTAACATACTTTTCTGCCACTCCAGATTTCCTCATGCAATACCACACCTCTTCTCTTGGTACCCTGTCATATGCTTTTTCTAAATCCACAAACACACAATGGAGTTCTTTCTGACCCTCTCTGTACTTCTCTATCAACATCCTCAAAGCAAAGATGGCATTTGATCATAGATGTTTAATAACTTGTTAAAATACACCAGAATGCAGAAAATGGCATTTACTTTATTCAAAATTTCTGGCAAAACATCTTCACCAGCATATTTAAGAAACTTGTTTTTACTGTTAGTAAGTTTAATTTATATAGCACATTTCACAGACATGAGAGTCACATAGTGCTTTACAAAAGGAAAAATAAAATCATAAAATCACGGAAGTACTATACAAAAAGGTAAAACATAACAAACTCTAAAATCAATGTACAAAATTAACCTTAAGTCTGTCGGAAGAGATAAGTCTGCGTATTGTTAGCAAAATGTTCTGCTGTATTTGACTTGCTGCTGTTGTTGGTTGTTAATTTTTTGGTTGACACAATCTTTCCTATTTATGTTCTCATTAAATTAGGTTAGTAACTGACTTTTACCTGAAGCATGTTAAAAAACTACAAAATCTTTCGGGAGGGGGGGGGTGGTTGGCGCAACGTTTGTCACCTTATTCATCCCTTCTGAGTTTGCAGGTATGCATATTATTATGACATTAGGGAGGGTACCGGCACTTATTTTTTTCCACTTAAAGCACTGCCTATACGCACAAAAGTGGCGCATCTTCGAAGCCTGGTGCTCAGAAAGAAATCTAATTTCTTATGCTTGCGACCTGGCTCAACTTTTAACTTTCCTTCAGGATTTATTGGAAAAGGGTTGTTCTTATTCAACGATTAAAGTGTTCCTTGCAGCAATCTCTGCCTGTCACGAGGGCTGGGGACACAGGACTCCTGGAGCACACCCAATCATAATGAAATATATGAAGGGTGTGCTTCGAACTAGGACACCCAACAGGACCTTGACCCCTGGTTGGGATCTTGGTCTGGCAAAGATGCTCACGTCATTTTTTGCAAGTCCAAGTCAAGTCTCAAGTCTCTGATCTCAAATCCAAGTCAAATCTCAAGTCTTTGATCTCAAGTCCAAGTCAAGTCTCAAGTCATTGATCTCAAGTCCAAGTCAAGTCCCTAATATTTGAGTGACATCGCAGTCACAAATCACTATAGTTTTAGCTGGCTCTACCAAATTTGTGCCATTTGACTTTAATAACTATAGTTCCCATGGGAGACTGTCAAATGAATTGGCATTTTTGCATCCATTGGTATGTATATGAGGCCATTCTGTTGGCGGGGAGGAGGCCTTGGGGGCATATTTCAGCTGTTTCTTGGAATGTATGCTATTCATTCGCAAACAATGGACACAAGCCATTGACTACAAGTGACTACACGTTACAGCTTATTTTTATCTGAATGTAGAGGCCAAAACATTACATTAAATGTCTCTCCTTTTAAAATATCCAGGTTAACATTAGGTTAACACACTGACGCTAAGCTTGTTTGTAGCAACTGCTAACAACCTTTTAGGCAGTGACTACACGTTACAGCTTATTTTTATCTGAATGTAGAGTCCAAAACATTACATTAAATGTCTCTCCTTTTAAAAATATCCAGGTTAACATTAGGTTAACACACTGATGCTAAGCTTGTTTGTAGCAGCTGCTAACAACCTTTTAGGCAGTGACTACACGTTACAGCTTATTTTTATCTGAACGTAGAAGCCAAAACATTACATTAAATGTCTCTCCTTTTAAAAATATCCAGGTTAACATTAGGTTAACACACTGACGCTAAGCTTGTTTGTAGCAGCTGCTAACAACCTTTTAGGCAGGGACTCACCTTTCCGGGTGGGTTTTCAGGTGGCGAATAAAATTAGATGTGGTGGAACCAGCGTCCTGTATTTTTATGCCACACACGCTGCAGTTTGCTGCTCTTCTATTTGCTACTTGTGCGAAGGTTTTATATCCAAAAGTTATGATGAACGGTGGCGCAGAAGCATGCGTCCGAGCCGGCGACGCCATGATTGTGATGGTTTGAGCTGAGGAGGTCCGCGCCAGTGGAAGGGGGAGGAGGAGAGATCAAATTTAAAATAAATCAAATTAAAAATAAAAGATTGTTCACGAGTCTCAATTAAAAATAAATCAAATTAAAAATAAAAGATTGTTCACGAGTCTCAAATGGCAAGTCTGAGTCGAGTTGGAAGTCTTTTGAATGCAAGTCCGAGTCGAGTCTGAAGTCTCTGTTTTTGCGACTTAAGTGCGACTCGAATCCGAGTCCCAAACTCGAGTCCCCATCTCTGGTCTTGGGGGCTCTTTGCGACCCACCATTCGAGCCTCTCAGCGAGATTAAGATAGATCTTCTATCTTATAAAACTGCTCTTCTCCTGGCTCTTTGCTCAGCGAAACGCGTGGGTGACCTCCATGCATTATCTGTACACCCAATGTGTACCAGATCGGGCCAAAGGTCACACTAAGGCCTAATCCCGCATATACTCCCAAGGTCCTGACCCTGAACCGTAGGAGTCTGGATTTAGATCTCTCCTCCTTTCCACCTGCCCCTGTCCTCACTCAAGAACAGGAAAGGCTACAGGCTCTTTGCCCAGTGAGGGCTTTACACACCTACATGCAGAGAACAGCCGAATGGAGGAAAACAACCCAACTGTTCGTCTGCTTTGCCGCACCTGCTACAGGAAAGGCCCTATCAAGACAGCGCCTCTCACATTGGGTGACGGAGGCCATTAAGAGGGCATACGGTAGCAAAGGTCAACAAGTGCCCCCTGGAGTCCATGCTCACTCAACCAGGGGCTTGGCCACTTCCTGGTCATTGTTCAAGGGCGTGTCAGTTGCAGACATTTGTGCTGCTGCGAACTGGAGCTCTTTAAACACTTTTGCAAAGTACTACAGTTTGGATGTTACTGCATGTGACGTCACTCAGGCTGTTCTTTCTAATACACAATAGAAAGTAGCTTTGAGATGCCTTCTGGTCAATGGCAGACGTTCACACTAACAGGCATTTTACTGAGCATTTCAAGGGTGTGAATGAATTACGTTCCCATAGCAAGTATGTTGCACCGAGAGACCGAACTGAAAGGGAACTGAAAGTTATGCACCATAACTCATGTTCCCTGAAGGAAGGGAACGAGGTGCAACATAGCTGGCCCTTTTCAATGCTGAAAGCTCAGTGAAGTGCAATTTTTGAGGAAGATGGAGGGGCGTCAGTCGCCTAAGTACCTAAAGGGTGGTACCTCTGGCGCGGGGTGACGCCCCCTGCCGTAAAAGGCGTGAATGTATTCCTTCAGGTAATCGCGTGGGGGCGTAATTCCCATAGCAAGTATGTTGCACCTCGTTCCCTTCCTTCAGGGAACATGAGTTATTGCGCATGATGGTGTAGAGGTAGGGCAGCCGACTTGGGACCCGAAAGACCCAGGTTCGAACTAGGGATGCACCGATCCACATTTTTCACTTCCGATCCGATACAATACTGTAAAACTGGGTATCGATCGATACCGATACTTTTCCGATCCGATACCATTCAGGTGCCTTATGAGGCTGTAATAAATTATTACAGCCTCAGCCACTAATATCCACTTTAAAGCAAGGAATAAAAAAACACGTTTTGTGTTAGCAGGATTTAATTGTAACTAAGAAACTTATCCAACATTAATAAAACTTACCTCAAGTTGCCTTTTTGGGCATGCATAAATATACAGTATTTGTATACACTGTACTTAGAGAGAAGATTAATCTTCTCTTGGCTGTGCAAATTCTGCTAACACAAAACGTGTAACTAACTACCGGTACTTTTAAGTACTGTAGTTACTTTCACCCAGTCTCTTTTTCATCACATGCTTCCAAAAGTCAACAATTATGTTTGTATTCTGCATCTGTCTGTTAGCAAAATATCTTATGAACAACTGAACAGATTTTGTTTAAACTTTCAAGAAATAATCACTGAAGGGCTCTCTACGACTGGTTGACTTTTAAAGTACATCCAATTGAAGATGGCTGCCACAGCTAACTGAACTTATACAACACAAAATTGACTACAACTCAGTCAATTTGACAAAAAATTTAGATAAAATTTGTGTGGTAGTAGCTGAGACTCATTCCCAAAGCATATTCAAGGGATTAGTAGAATGCATAAGATCTTTCTTTAAAATTACAACGTTATTTATTTGGAATCAATGGTGTCGTCTGTTAGCAAAATATCTCATGACCCGCTGGACAGATTTTGATTAAACTTTCAAGAGATAATCACTGAAAGGCTCTCTACGACTGGTTGACTTTTAAAGTACATCCAGTTTAAGATGGCTGCCACAGCCAACTGAAAACAACACAAAATTGACTACAACTCAGTCAATTTGACAAAAAATCTAGATGAAATGTGGTGCGGTAGTAGCTGAGACTCATTCCCAAAGCATATTCAAGGGACTAGTAGAATGCATAAGATCTTTCTTTAAAATTATAACGTTATTTATTTGGAATCAATGGTGCCGTCTGTTAGCAAAATATCTCATGACCCGCTGGACAGATTTTGATTAAACTTTCAAGAGATAATCACTGAAGGGCTCTCTACGACTGGTTGACTTTTAAAGTACATCCAGTTTAAGATGGCTGCCACAGCTCAGCCTTTTGTTTTTCATAATCCCACAGAGCTTTGGAGACATTTACAAGACATTCAAAAATATGCCTCACCTGTCCAACAGCATACAGGGGTTCACTTTGGATGTCATGGAATCACCTGCTGACAGCTTGGAGGAGGCTGCTTCTCAAAGTTTTGATGCCACTGTCCACACTGTTATCAGCGAGCAGGTGTTTAAAATGGTGACGCTGGGATCACATCAGCTGCAGAGGAGCTCGCTGAGCTGATTTCTCTGGTTAACTCCTCAAAGGGTTCCAGCAAAGTCACAATCTTTTCCAGCAAACCCCACAGGTTGGCTGACAGTGTTCCTGACAAGTTGTTTAGCAGTTTCTGGGTTATCCCTTTAGCTTTCACGTTGTCCAGCGGAAGTTTACCTTGCTGTTGAAACGAGTCCAGAAGTGATTTCTGTCGGCTCCGTTTGTCTTTCTCCCGCCGGGCTAAACAATCGTCATGCTCTTTACTGTGGTCTTTTTCAAATGTTTCATCACGTTTGTGGTATTATATGACGCGACGGAGCTTCCTCCTCTCTGGACAGCGGCTCTGCAGACACGTACACGTCGCTGCTGTCTTGCTTTGCGGTGCTTCAAGAGTAAAACACATCCACACAGCAGACATGTTCGCGGACATGCAAAAATCAATAAACTCTGACCGACTCTGATGCCAAGATGAAAAGTTGGTTAGCCGTTAGCCACAGTCCTCCAGTCCTCTCTGTGTTTACTCACGTTTTACCTGGCTGCAAGGGGCAAACTAGGAAATGGATTTCCTGAATGTGAGGCGGGTCTTACTACTCTGGGCTCATAAAACACGCCTCCGTTCAGGAAATCCATTCCATAGTTTGAAGACAACTGCAGTGTATCATGGATCGGAAAGATGGCAGTCTCTGCTCTGAAAATCCGATATGTAAACAAGGCTGGTATCGGATACTTTTGATCTTAGCTGATATTGTTATTGATCTTAATTGTTTTATTATTTGTTTTATTGATATTTAATTTTGTTGCTCCTTGTAGCACTTTGAGATTTTCATTAATGAAAAGTGCGTTATAAATTGAATTCATTATTATTATTATTATTATTATTATTATTATTATTATTATACCAATACCGATACTGGATCGGATCTGCCCCATCCCTAGTTCGAACCCCGGCCACTGCACACCTTGGGGTGTCTATGAGTGCACACCTATTTCCCCAGCTCCCCGGCCGCTTTCTATGGCTGCCCACTGTACCACCTGGTGGTGGTTGGGTTAAATGCAGAGACAAATTTCATCTTGTATGGGAAACATACACAGATGACAAAAATGTGACATTTGTTTATTATTTTATTTTATAACTTTCAGTTTTACAGAGCCCTTGGGCATACTGGTTTCTGCAGAGGCTTCCCCACCCAGTCTTTGAAGCGTCCATGGTGATCAGCACATGAGACGGTACCCGTCCCAGTGTGACGCCTGTCCTGAACACTGAGGGTGCCCTCCAGGGCTCCTGAGCTTTCATGCACTCTGTGTTGATCAGTATCCCCCTCGTCCCTCTGGGAGGGGCAGGATATATTTGTTTGTTTAGCCATATATGCAGAGGGCGCATTTTTAACAAGGCCTGAGGCACGTAGGAAATGGCTGCCGCCAGGAGTCCCAGGAGACGCTGGCACAGTTTGAGGGAGACCCTCCTGCCCGGTTGAAAATGTGCCAGGCAGAGGTGGATGGATGAAACCCGAGCCTCTTAGAGCCTTGCTCTGTACAAATGGAGTTGACCTGTACACCCAAAAATACGGTAATTTGAGCTGGGGTCAGATTGCTTTTTTCCATGTTTAAGATGAAACCCAGAGCCTCCAGGTGAGACATCACCTTCTGTGAGTGCTACTGGGCTTGGGCCCTGACCCGCCCAAGGATAATCAGATTGTCCAAATAATTCAGAACTCTGACCCCTTGACCTTTCAGTGGGGTCAAGGCCGTATCCAGGCATTTCGTAAATGATCTGGGGGCGGTTTTTAGCCCGAAAGGGAGTGCCAGGAACTCAAATGATTTTCCTTTGAAGGCGAAACAGATATTTTCTGTGCTGAGGCAGGATGTTCACGTGGAAAAAGGCGTCTGTGCAGAAGTAATCCCTCGGTCTCACTGAGTAAATTACTTGTCTCAGCGTAAGCATCCTGAATTTGAATGTTTTTATTCTTTTGTTCAGAATCCTGAGATCCAGGATAGGTAGCAAGCCTTTGTCCCGTTTGGGCACTAAGAAATACTTGCTGTAGTGGCCTTTCTTCACATTGTGAGCTGGGAAAACATTTATTACCCCTTTCTGTAACATTGTGGCAATTTCGTCCCTCCGAACGTGAGCACGGTCTGGGTTTATAGTGGACACCAGCACCCCAGTGAAAGGGAGTGGCCACCTGATGAACTGCAGCCTGAGGCCCTGGCTTATGGTGGCCATGACCCACGTGCTGGGTTTGCACGCCTCCCAGGCACCCACGTGTGCGCACAGCCGTGAGGCATGTGTATTCTCATTTGTGTGTGTGCCGTGGGTGCAGGAGGGGGGGCAGTGGGCCCCCTCTGCTTTCCCTTTGACAAACTGACCTGTCTCCCAGTGGCAGCCAGGGAGTCTGTCTGCCCTGGCTTCCCACTGAGGCTCATTGTCTTGCCTGACAATGGGTGTGTTATGGTGTAGTCACACAGAGCAGCGTTTTGGCAGCAGGAGCGTCCAGTTTACATGTAAAGTCAATGGTGGACGCGCTTCCAGCCACGTCTTGGCGTCTGGCGTCAGGTCGCGTGCGTGTTGAGCGTGCTGGGAAGCGTTTTTCCGTGCACGTGAACCGGCTTCAGCCTCCAAACCGCGCATTCAACATGCTGAAGATTTCGCGGTTCAAACTTTCAAACGCCGCTCAACTCTCCCTGATTGGTTGGTGTGTCAACCAATCAGGGAGAGTCGGGTGGAGAAGAGAGGGGGAGAAGAGACGGGGAGAGTCCCTATGTGACGCGGAAACGAGGGTGCGCGCGCACTATGTGACGTATTGTTTGTTGGTCACAGAAAAGACCCGCGAGGTCGTGTACTATGGAAGAGAAACTCATTGTAGCTGTGTGTTCGCGACAAGTCCTTCACGACCAGTCAAGTCTGCTACAGAGACGGAAATAAAAAGCTCCTCGCCTGGCGGAGTGCGCAGGACTCTGTGCGTAGGACTCTGTATACCGGTAAGCTCCTCCCACACACCCAGCAGCTGTTTCGCGTTCTGGCGTTCAGGTCTGCACATGCTGCATTCACAAGTGCGTCCACTTGCGTGCGTGACGAGCTTTTTGGAGGTTGAAAAGCTGTTCGGTGTAACTACACCATTAGGGGAGGGGGTGGCAACCCCTTCCCTTTATTGACACTGTTTTCATAAAAATTGTACTGTTTTTTTTTTTTTGTCAAGACACAGGGCATGTGCTGCTTTGAAACTTTATTTTCTTGTTTCAGAGAGAAAACAGTTTTTGTTACATACACAGCTGAGTCGCGTTTAGTACACACACAATTGCCACCAGCTTTTTGTTGCGTTTTAAGCTTAAAGTCTGGGCATAAAAGTTCGGTTTCCCGTACCACATGGACGGGCAAACCTGTAACACTGCGAAGCGGTCCTGGTTCGTCAAGCCGGCTTCTGCCTCCGGTCCCGGTTCGTCGAGAAAGATCTCGGTGGACCCGCTTGGCGGGGAACAAACCTGTTCCTCGCCCAGGCCTGGCCTGTTGCCGGTCTCGGCCTCTGTTCTCCGTCGAACACTGGCCTCTTCTGCGGAGGGCGGCGTGTGGCTGAGCGGTGTCTGGGCTGCATGCCCCTGCTTCCACTAGCATCCCTGGGAGGCACTAATGTTTTTCTTGGCATCCCCTCGCGTGGGGCTTCAGCCTGTTTCCGCCTTTTTTCCAGCCTTGTCTGGATTCATTCCAGAACTCCTCCAAAGAGCCCGGTGGGCTCGATCGAGTGGTGGAGGAATGGGTGCCGCTGGCTCTCTGGCAAGTCCGTCAGGTTAGCCACAGGTGGCGCTGAGCAATGACAATCTCAGCCATGCTCCTCCCTTGAGCTATGGCTGCTGTGCTCATCAGTCGGAGTACGAAGTCTGTCGCCTTGCGGGCTTCCTCCAGGGCCTCGGCCGTATCTTTAATAATAATAATAATAATGAATTCAATTTATACCGCACTTTTCATTAATAAAAATCTCAAAGTGCTACAACAAATAAAACAAGTGATAAAATCAAGTAAAATCAATAATAATATCAACTAAGATTAAAGACAGAATCATGTGGAGGCAGAATAGGCCTGCTTAAAAAATAAATAAATAAAACAAGTGATAAAATCAAGTAAAATCAATAATAATATCAACCAAGATCAAGATAAAATCATGTGGAGGCAGAATAGGCTTGCTTAAAAAGAAAAGTCTTTAAGCCGTTTTTGAAGTCAACCAGTGACTGTGGAGCTCTCAGGTAGTCAGGGAGGGAGTTCCATAGGCGGGGGGCAGCCACACAGAATGCCCGGTCTCCCATGGTCCTTAATTTGGTTCGTGGAATGTGAAGTAGATTACTGTTCTGTGATCGTAGAGACCGGGTGGATGAATATGGTGCAAGAATGTCCTTTAGATAGTCAGGTGAAGTTCCGTGTAAGCATTGGTGTGTAATGAGAGCAGTTTTGTACTGAATTCTGTAGGTGACAGGAAGCCAATGGAGGTTATGGAGAATGGGTGTAATATGTTCAAATTTACGAGCTCTCAATAAAATCCTTGCTGCACTGTTTTGAATATATTGAAGCTTCTGAAGATTTTTGCCAGGGATTCCAATGAACAGGGAGTTGCAGTAGTCGAGCCTGGAGGAGACAAAGGCATGGACGAGTTTCTCAGCATCTGAGTGGTCTTTCTTGTTGGTGGTCTGTTGGAGCTCCTGCAGCTTCTCCGCCAAGTAGGCCTGCATCATGGCCGAGGCATTCATGGCGCGGACCGCAAGGCCCTGAGCTCTGTAACATTTCTTGAGCTGGGAGGCCAAAGCGCGGCAGGCCTTGCTGGGAAGAGTTGGCCTGGAGCCCAATGTTTTGGGGGCTAAGTGGGCCGCCAGCGTGTCCTCAATTTGTGGGATGTTGGCCATTCCTGCAGCCTTCATCCCAGCGACGTTGAGGAACTAGGAGAGGGGCAGAAGCATCGGAGCTCTGGGTTCAGCCTAGGTGCGAGTCAGCTCCGTGTGGAAGTCGGGAAGAATCGGCATCCTGTGCCTCGTGGCCGACTGCTGTTTTGCAAAAAAGTAATTTCCCGCCAACCACGTAACCTATTGGCGAGTTAGGGGTTCTGGCCAGCTGATCCGTAGCGTGTCTGCTACTCTGCGACACAGGTCGAACAGAGCGGGGATGGAGACATCCGTCTCTGGGTGAGCTGTCGTTGGGTTCTGGGAGAAGTCCTCATCTTCTCCTTCATCCTCGTTTTCAGCTTTGTCATCCGATATTTTGCCTGAGGCTGTTAGCAAGAGCTCGTCTGCGTTTAACAAGCCTCTCGTATTGAACTCGGCGGTGGAGTCCCCCACGGGGGCCGCCATGTCCATGCTGTCCCCCCAATCAGCGTGGCCGCTGTCTTCCAGCTCGACGGCCTCGAGCTCCGGTGTGGGAGTCAGCGCCTCTGTGAGGTCCGGGTTCCGTACCGCCGTGGAACCGCCCATGGCTTTGACCCCGACGTCCATGCGTCGCTGCCTCACGGCCTCACGCATCTGGCTGCAATGGGGGCAGGACTCAGGGGAATCCAGCGCAGTTTTAGCGTGCAACATCCCCAGGCAGACCGGACAGGCCTCGTTGGTGTCCGTCGCCGAAAGGGAGTAGCTGCATCCGCTGGGGCAGGCTCGGGAGTTGGGGCTCGCCGGCCTGCTAGTCTTTTTTGAAGTTTTCGCTTTTCTTTTTCCTTTTTCGGGAGCCATGGCTGAGAAGGGTAAAAGCTTGCTAGCCGACTGCTAACGTGGTGGTCCGAAGACGGTCTCTTGTCGAACCGCTCTTCTCGACTAGCAAGCTAACTTTGATAGCTAGGTAGCGTGTGACGCAGTTTGCGCCGTCGAGCGAAGCTGCGAAGAGAGCAGAAGAAAAACCTTGAGGTTAAATAAAATGCACTGGGCTAGCTTTCGCTAACCCAATAGTACGTAGGAAATGTCTCTTTTGCGCCCAGGGTAGGGAGCGAGCTCACCTCCAGTCGAGCGATGTAGTCACAGAGAGTCCCACGAAGTTCAGGTGTAAGCGAGGTGAAGGGCAAAAAGAGAAAGCGTCAGCCTCTTAAATACGAAGAGGGCGGGGCCTCAACAATGATGCTGATGCCCACCTGCCTTATTCAAGGCGTGAGTGTATTACTTCAGGTGAACCGCGCGGCGGCGCAATTCCCATAGTCAATGTGTTGCACTGAGTGAACCTGACTGATAAGGGAACCTTAAATTTTCTCAAAAAATGACAGTGAGACTTATAATCAGGTGAGACTTGTGTATTAATTCTGGTTGTGCTTACCAACCTCAAACCAGTTTTATGTGGTTATTATGAATGAGTTGAAACGAGTTTGACTTATTTGACTGTTTTGTTTCGCTTAATGTGAATGAGTTGAATAGAGTTGAGTTGAATAGAGTTGAATATAGTCCGAAAAATATGGTAGATATTCCTTTCTACAGAAACTCTGGCACAACAATTTCCTGTGAGATCAATAAAGTTCTATCTTATCTTATCTTTTCTTATCTTATGTTATTTTATCTTATCTTGTCTGGTCTGGTCTGGTCTGGTCTGATCTGATCTAATCTGATCTTATCTTAAATGAGAAGTGGCTGGGATGAGAATCAGCTCCCCTGAATCTGAGGTCATGATTCTCAAACAGAAACAAGTAAAATGTTCCTTATGGGTTGGAGGTAAAAGTGTCCAGGCATGCCTCGGGGTAACATCTTTAGATCAGTCTCCTCCTCCTTCACCAGAGTGTGATGAAGAGTACTCACAGGCAGGGGTGAATAGATGGTGAAGTATGTATTCAAACACTGTAGATCAGATGTGAAATTGACATTTTATTTAATAACTGAGTTTCTCAGATCAAATTCTGATTGATCTGAGAAACTCAAACGACATCATGGCCCAGTAACAAAATCTAATTTAACCTTTTCCCCATTTACAACATGTAGAACAAATTTATTTCAATAGAGTAATCGATTAAAACATTAATTAATTCATGATAACACTATTTTCACCCTTTACAAAAGCCTGGCGTCATCATAATGGACTGGAGAGTGTACTTACAGAAAGGTTGGATTAGTTGTACACAGACACTGCCAGGTTTCAGCATCATCACCATCATCCTGAGCTGGAGAGGAGCTGGGGAGGTGCTTCCGGTACCTGCTCAGCTGTGGATCACCACAGCCGACTGAGGCTCCAGTTATTTGAACTGAGTTGAACCATGAGTTTATGTTTATGTTTATGTTTATTAAATTTGTTCATTTTTTTTTACAAAAGAAACAATACAAGACAATCTCATAATGATAGTGTACAAAATGTAAAAAAAATGAAAGGTAGCAGAAAGAAGAATAAATCTTATTATATCTGCCCCTTATCTCCAACAATCAGATTAAACAACAGTAGTCAAACCATGTAAACAATAATAATCTTCAACCAATTTTTTCCAACAATCAGGTTAAACAATAATATTTTGTTTGTGGGATTGTTGCATGTCACACGCTGACAGTCCTGGTTCCTCCTTATGCACATTTTAAGAAACTCCTAGAAAAGATTGTAACTGCAGGTTCCTCAGTGTGCTCCTGGAATGCCAAGAACTTCTCCTCGAATCAGTCGTGTGTTCCAAACAAGCAGGAGAAGTCAGCTGCTCATCATCCACCTGCTCTCCACCTGGATACTCACTACCTGAAAACTCCTACTAACATCTGAACTCCTGGAATCCTGGCCAACCGCTCCAGAACAAACCGTTCATCCATTCAGCTCTTGGACTGCTCCACCTGATAAATGTCCATTCTACAGGTACTCACCATATACAATTCCCTCCCCTTTCACAATAAAAGCATTGTTTACAATACTGTTTCCTGTTTGGTCTTTTTGGTTGAAACACTTTGGACTCTGTTTAGAATCATAAAAAAAGATGATGGCCACGGCCAAAGCAGCTCAAACTTCATTATAATTTATTCACAACATGCAGGGCAAATTCTGATCTTGTTTTTCAAAATAATTTTGTCACTTTGTGTACATGGCATAAAATATAAGATGAGCTCAACAAAGGTGGCACAGTTGGTAAAGCTGCCGCCTCTCAGCGAGAAGATTGCTGTATCAAATCCTGGCTGAGGCCTTTCTGGGTGGAGTTTGCATTTCTCTTCGTGCATATGTGAGTTTTCTCCAGGTACTCCAGTTTCCTCCCACAGATCAAAAACATGCATGTTAGACTAATTGGTAACTCTAAATTGTCTCTAGGTGTGAGTGAGAGAGTGAATGGTTGTTTGTCTATGTGTCCCTGTGATGGACTGAGACCTGTCCAGTGTGTCCCCCGCCTCTCACACAGTGACAGCTGGACGTGGGCACCAGTGACCCCTACGACCCAAAAAGGAAGACGCAGGTAAAGAAAATGGATGGATGGAGCTCAGCAAAACCTGAAACACTTTTGAATAGAAAATATCCGTTTAAATTAAGAGTTGATTTAGTGTTTAGTTGAATTTGCTTGACCACCTTCAACTATTCCCTCCCTCCTCTTACTCTCCAGAAGTCACAAACAAGATATCAGTCACGTCAAGCAGAAAATCTAAATAAGAAAAACACTAATACAGTATTCTGGTTAAAGATGATCATTCTCATTAGCAGCCCATCACTGTAAGTCTTTTAGCAACTTAATGTTTAGTCTTTTTTGTCTCTGTTAGCCCCTCATCACACTTGATGACAACCCCATTACAACATAACTCATTCAGAACATGGAGGGTCTGTTCAGGGTCTTGATGAGGGATTTCAGGTACCGTATTTTCCGACCTATAAGTCACAGTTTTTTTTAAAACTAATTTTCATGTTCTGCGACTTATACGACAAAGCAACATATTTAGGGATTTTCCCCCATAATTTTAGACCAATTTTTGGCTGAGATATGACCGTTTCCATTCATTCTGACGGGAAAAAAAATGGAGCAGTACCACTTTTGGCCGCTAGGGTCCACCGACCGTTCCCAGCTCATGTGTCTGACAGCAGACTCATCTGCTCGGACTCACTCTGTCGCAGCACGGCCTCCTGCTCTCTGGAGGTCTGAACTACTGTTACCTCAGTGTTTTACTGTTAGCAAAATAGCTCATGAACCACAGGACAGATTTTGATGAAACTTACAGAAAGTAATCACTGGATGGACATTTACAACTTATTAGCTGTACGAGATGTTTGAGCTAAAATTTGATTTATTTATAATTTATTTTCGCAGCGTGCGCATGCTTGGAAGACCGTCAAAGCAAAACAATTTAATTTCAGCTGATTTGAACATTACGTTAATTATTAAAGGAAAAGTTCAGATCAGAAACACTTTTGCTATAATGTCAGCAAACATATACTGTATAATTTTAAGGTGTATATCTTGTTAAATTTTAAAGAAATGAAGCGTGTCCGCTCGCTGCGCGTGCACGCTTCGCAGCATAGACGTAGCAAAACTATTTTTTTTATTCAGCTGATTTGACTGGTATGTGCATTTATTAAGGAAAAGTTCAGCTCAGACACATCTTTGCTATAATTTTCAGCAAACAAATAATTGTTTTTAAGTGTTAATCTTGTTAAAGTCCTACCGTGCACGCTCCTGTGGCCATTTCACAGCCAATCCATTTTGGGCAAAACACCGGCCCACATTGTTGTCGCGTTACGCGACGCGTCAGCTGTGACGCATAATAGATGCGACGTATACGGAGGTGCGACACGTTTATGGATTTTTCCACTTTATTGGACATGATTGGACTAATGCAACATATAGGGCGGTGCGACTTTTCAGCCGGAAAGTACGGTATGTTTTAGAAATGCATAATACTCTGTATGCATGATGTAGTGCATTGCAATGCAATGTAAAACAAACAAACTCCTGGAGCAAGGCTGTGTAGGTTTGGGCACAGAAATGACTGAGTGCAGGTGTAATACCAGTTATACCAGTTAAAGTTGCATTCGGGCCCCAAAAAATCCAACCCGACCAGGTCCCAGTCCGTAGCCATCATTTCGGAACCCCACCCGACCTGACAAATTAACAGTAATTACAGGTCCGAACCCAAAGCCCCACCACTGACATTTTTAATTAAGCTTTGACAGCTTATGTAATTATTAACGGTCAGCGGATGCACATAGCTGATTAAAGGGGGCAGAAGATTGGAGCTGAGGGGGTGCTTGTTCTTTCATGGCCGTCAAAGCACATTAAATCCCTGCTTCTCCCTGCATTCTGCATTATTCAGACACGGACCCTGCTCTGACATGTCTGCTTTGGGATCTCACCTGTTTGGATCATTGACAGCGCACATTTGCTGAGTGCAGCGGCTGAATGAACGTCCGTTTGGGCGATGAATCCCTGGCAGTAGGCCTTCTGAAGCTTAACTGAACTTTTTTATACCTCTTATGCCACATACAGCTGGTGATGGTATGGCAAGAAGTAGTGTGATTTAAAAAGAACTAAACTTTGGAGTCATGGTAGTATGGAGGGTGAAATGTGACACAGTTAAATAAATAAATCCATAATAATTAAATGCATCATTTCATTATTATTATTTAACACATCATTAAATCATTAATTATACAATTAAATTATTAAATATACTACCGCCTCGTCCAACTGTACCACATAACCAGAGATTTAAGAACAAAACATCCCTTTGCCTCACAGAAGAGCTAAGCCTAAATATTAATTAATTGTCCCATGAAATAAATAAATGCACCTTTTAAATTCTTTATTTCGTGATTTATTTATTTAATTTTGTCACATTCCACAAAAGGGGTTTTCATTTCCCCCCAAACTCTCACTGCATATTGAAAACTATTCAATAACAGCTGAGCAGAGACAAAGCAAAAGCAATCCCACCATTCTTACTCTTTCTGCCGCCCCCCTGTGTGTTACATGATTCATTATGGTAAAAAAAAAGTTTACAAACCTCCTTTGGTTGAAGTCCAATATGATGGATAACCTTTCAGGGAAGACATCTGGATGTGGAATAAATGCACAACTTAAGGGTTCGCTAACAGTGATGGGAAAATAGTTTGTAATTTTCTCCATCTGAAACAGAAAATACAAGACAAGAGGGAATCGCAAAAGCTGTTGCAGTGAGATCAATTGTAAAAATGGCACTAATTTGTTTCTGTTATTTCTATTTTCTTACTGTACTTATACAGCACCTTTCTATCTTATCAAGACACTCAAAGCTCTTTACACTACAATCTGTGTCCTCATTTACCCATTCATACAGCACTCTAGAACTGTACAAAGATTAATCAGTGCTTTATCACACTCATACACTGATGGAACACACATCGGAGGCAATGAGGGGTTCAGTATATTGCCCAGGGACACTTACGCATGTGACTGCTGGTGGAATCGAACCTCCAACTCGCATTGGAGGACGACTGCTCTAACCACTCAGCCACTTGATCATATTGATCTTAACTTACACAAGCTGCTCATGCAAAGCTGATCAGTTATGGTCTCTTTATTTAAAAAGTCTGAGAGTACTGTACACAGAAAATGTTATTTTTTGAGTAATTTATATATATATATATATATATATATATATATATTTATATATATGTTAAATATAT
>JBBPBX010063498.1:9595-20514 GCA_038048925.1 Garcialebias charrua | reverse complement strand
GTATCTGTGCAGTCCTGTTTGAATGTATGTGCGTGATATAGATTTAATTATTGTGTGTGTGTGCTTGCAGGTGACTTTGGCCTGCAGCCAGATCCTTGTGCTGAGCCAGCTGGTTCAGAGACACTCCGGCCCCTCCTTGCCTCTGGCACGTCCATCTCAACAAGCAGCCCTTCTTCAGCGTCGTCTGCGCCCCAACACATCAGCACAGGCTGGCCCTGGCTGCTGCTAAATACCTTATCAGTCAAAGCAATTACAAGATTTTTTTTGTAAAATTTTCAGCCCTCATTAATCTGTTTACCTACTTGGTAGCAGATTCCATAAATCAATAAAAGTTTTATTTTAAAGGTTTTTAGCATATGATTTCTTACCTGTAAAATTTCGACCTTCTATTTCACAATTAAAGTGTTCAAATATTGAAATACAGAGGATATTGTGTTGTTACTGTGGCTAAACAAGACTAACAATAATTTAAAAAAATATCCAATTGAATGGATAATATATCTGTAATTTTCATTTAAGGCATTTGATTGTTAATATGTTTGTTTAACTTTACCCTGTTTTTGACACTATCAAATAAACAAGGTTTTTCAAAGTTGGACCTCTCAAAAAACTTAGGTACAATAGGTTAACATTCTCACATAAAATTAATTTAAGATATCCACATACCAAAATACAGTGGTCAATAAAATGTTTAGGTACTGCACTTACAAAAATGTGACATTTATTTTTATTTACCTCCAGAGAAAACAGTACAACATGTTTCCATCAAGAATATCTACTTACAAATGTAAGACAATGTCAATATACGTAAATGACAGCATTTTGTTTTTCTTCAAGACTGTGCCATCAGCTTTTCTATCAAACTTCATATCTCCATTTCCTGACCAAAGAGAAGACTTTTCTTCATATCTCCAATGGAGATATGAAGAAAAGTCTTCTCTTTGGTCAGGAAATGGATCTCCACTTCCTGACCAAAGAGAAGACTTTACTCTGGAGGAGCAGGGATGAAGGTGTTTGACACCGTAGTTCTGTACAGTCCAGGATAACTTGTGTGTCACTGTAGCGGCCATCAAAATCTTGTGCTGCAGCTCGGGGGCGGCTGCTGGTTATGGTGGGAGTTGGTGAAGACCAGACTCTGTGTGGAAGCGGAGGAAGGTGGTTCTCCTCCTCCAACACCAGGCTTCTGCAGCAAAGAGGCGAGATATATGAATCTTGTGCAGCACAGAGCCTGCAGAACCTATACAGTATTAGTGTAGTGTGTACAGTACAGTATTTACATGTCAGCAGAGGTGGGTAGAGTATTCAAAATTTTTACTCAAGTAAAAGTATTGTTACTTGAACCAAATATTACTCAAGTAAAAGTAGTGAGTAGGCATCCAAAAATTTACTTGAGTAAAAGTAATAAAGTACTTTGATTATAACCTACTCAAGTAGTGAGTAACTGCGGAGTACCATCTTGTGTCATTAAATTATAACATGCAAATGGATTTACAAGGAAACATAACTTTTAATGAGACTGAACATACATTGTTATAAATTAAAAAACAAAGGCAATACCAGCCAAAAGGATTTAGAAATAAACATATTTTACATTGTTGTAATTAAAAATCAAACACAAAGGGAACTGTAGCCCAAATAATTCTGTTAAATAATAAAAAACTTGACTTTCTGCAAAACTTTGTTTCTACCAGTAAATGTTGGAACTCATTTTCTTACATTTTGACATCCTATAAACAGCATTAACTGTTTACTAGAATCTCCGACGTCACTCAACATGGCCCGCGCGGAGAGTTTGTTGTGGTCACGTGACTGGTTGGCTTCACTTTATTGGTTACATGTCAGGTGACAACAAGTTACGCAATAATTTTGCTGCAAATATTTTTACATACCGGTACTTGAAACAAAAGTAACTGTAGCGATCGGCAGAAAGCCCATAGTAACTGAGTAAAAGTTGCGGTTTTCTCCCCTAAAATTTACTCAAGTAAAAGTATAAGTCTTTCACATTTAAACTACTCTGACAAGTACAATTTTCTCAAAAAGCTACTTAAGTAAATGTAACTGAGTAAATGTAACTTGTTCCTACCCACCTCTGCATGTCAGTACACTAACACACAGTGAACTAAAAACTCAATTTAATATACAATAAAATGACAAGTTAAACAGGTAGAATCGATAAAAAATGAAGTAAAATCAAGACTCTGTGGAGAAAACATTACCTTTGCCCAGGTGTGATATGGTTCTCAGCAGCAGGTGCACATGAGGGAGTGAAGACTTTAGTTTCTGAGAGCTGCATAAAAACACACGAGGTCAAAATAATTAGACCAAGAATGTAAATACAGTATGTAGCTGAATGTACTAGATTGACTGACTCACACTGACATCCTCGCTCCACTCCTCTGCTCTGCTGCCCAGTCCTCCGACGTATTCCTCCAGGAAACTAGAAGACAAGTTAAACATAACATAAGGGTGCACACAGTCTATTTTTTAATAAACTGAAAACTGTTTTGAGCACAAATGTTCACCCCCCTTAAATCAGAGAGTAACTTCTAGCCTTCAGAAGAAGAAGAAGGGCTGTGAGTGTGTTCTTTAGATTAAAGTAAAACTACAATAATATGCATGAATTACCAAATTAAAAGAACAATGCATGCAGCAAATAACCCACTGGAGACTAGCAAGGCCAAACTCAACTGTTTACATCTTCTTAAAGTGTAGCCAATTCCATCCTATTTTTATTTAATATTTAATTACCATCTTAGCTAAATCTACATTAACAACAGGAACGTGGGGTTACTGAACCAACAATCTTAAAACTGTCATCTGAACAATCCTAGCTTCACCCTATGGTGAGGTTTTTCAGCTTTCTTCATGGACCTGACACAGAGCCCTGACAACGACTTCACAGCTGTCTCCTGATTTTTGCATGAAACTGAGAAGAGCAGCATGTTTGTAGAATGATCACAAAATATGAGCCGTTTTGTTTAAGTGTGGAAAATCTGTTTCTCTAACGTGAGTACACAAAAAAAAGATCGCGGCTAACGTTAGCCGCTAACAGGTAGCAACAACACAACGCGATCAAACTAACGTTACTTACCCTCGTAGTTGTGCAGAAAACTTGAGACATGCAATTTAAATCCCTTGTTACGTTTGCTTGTCGGAGCAGGGGACCAGGAATCAACGATAAGATGAACATTGTCTTGGGCAGCTCTTGTAAACATTCAGACAGCACTATTTTCACAGAGACCGGGGCTAGACCGGAAGCTGGAAATTACCTTTCCGGTCAATGCGCAAGTGATTTACGGCACTTGTGAACAGAGCCTATTTACAGTAGTAAATAAATAGAAATAATAATAATATATAAATAAAAATGCCCGTGACAAGAGTTCACAGCAGGTCTTTCAGCGGAAGGAGGAAACTATCTCCTCCTGTCTAAAACTCCGCAAGCCCTCTGCTGTCTGACAAGCGCATTACGTCACTCTCGTGGTTTGAGTTTGAGATTGAATATTGTCACATTTTAAGCGCAGGGAGGCAGGCTGAAAATGAAAATGCAGTTTGCTCTGTAGTTCAATGAGATATAACAGTGCTGAATAAGAAAATGAAAATGATTTAATCTTAATTTTATTTCTGACTCAAAAAAGGCAGCTTGACTTTGAAATTAAAAAGCATTTCTGCTATTTCATTTTAATTTTCAAAATTGACATTTCAAAATGAATTTTGGCCACTTTTTACTAAGACATATATTGAAAATTAAATGTTAAATGTTATTTTACTTATCATTTTAATTAAGTTACAAATTGAGCAGTCTCGAAGAAGAAAATGAAAATGCAGTTTGGTTTATTCATTTTAAATTTTATTTATGACTCAAAAAATGGCAGCTTGACTTTGAAATGAAAAAGCATTCCTGCTAAACCATTTTAGTTTTAATTTCGTCTCAATTACTCTGGGTTTGCTTTTGAGATTGAATATTGTCACACTTTGAGCGCAGGGGGGCAGGATGAAAATGAAAATGCAGTTTGCTCTGTAGTTCAATGAGATATAACAGTGCTGAATAAGAAAATGAAAATGATTTAATCTTAATTTTATTTCTGACTCAAAAAAGGCAGCTTGACTTTGAAATTAAAAAGCATTTCTGCTATTTCATTTTAATTTTCAAAATTGAGATTTCAAAATGAATTTTGGCCACTTTTTACTTAGACATATATTGAAAATTAAATGTTAAATGTTATTTTACTTATCATTTTAATTAAGTTACAAATTGAGCAGTCTCGAAGAAGAAAATGAAAATGCAGTTTGGTTTATTCATTTTAAATTTTATTTATGACTCAAAAAAGGCAGCTTGACTTTGAAATGAAAAAGCATTCCTGCTAAACCATTTTAGTTTTAAATACGTCTCATATCCGCTTCCATATTTGCCAACTGTGATATCTTATTTCCTCTGTTCAGGACTGCAAATATCCAGGGTCAGGGGAAGGAGTGAGTGGGAAGCCCACTGCTGCGTCGTGGCCCTGGTTTGTCCTCATGGATGAGGCGTTAGGACAGAGACCTTCCACTGCACCTCCTGTCCTAATTTCCTCCATCCGTGAGGACACTCCAGGTCCAAGCACAGCAGTGGGTGACCAGGACGACAGGGCTGAGGAGGAGGAAAGAACGGAACAGAGACAAGGAAGAAAGAGGAAGAAGAACAGAGAGGATGAGTTAATGGACTTAATCAGAGAAGATATGAAGCTGCAGAGGGAGGATATGAAGCTGCAGAGGGAGGCAGAAGAGAGAAGGTTGAATGAAAGTAGGGAGATGATGGAAAGATTATTTAGTATTCTAGAAAAAAATGCAAATACCGGTAAATAAATTACCGGTATATTTATGAGTTTGAAAAATGTGTTGGTCTTTGTTTTGTTCTAATTTTGAAAAAATAAATTGATTACAAAAACTAGTTGTCTATAATTCATTTTATTAACAGTAAGTTAATTAAAAAACAACAAAAGTTTCTGTGGCTGCCAGCTCTGCAAACCCACAGGACACCACCTGCAGGTCCTCTGGGTTTTTAGGCAGGTGGATGACACCATGATGGACAGCAGAACGAGGCGTCCCAAACACTCCTGACTGAGACCACCTGCAAGATGCACCTGCCAGCCAGAAAACAGTTGTCGCCCCCAACCATGTCATGAATCCAGGTCCAGGAGATGAAGCAACACCTCCAGAGACTCCCTGCATCATCACAAGTCCAGTCTAGGATCGTCTTGGTTAAAGTAACGGTCCAGGACTGGGATATTCAGATTAATCCTACAGTACAAGGGTCTGGTTCAGGACATGTAGAGAACAACAAAACATTTAGTTTAAGATTTATTTTTTATAAGATATTAAAGTATTTTTTTCATTCATTCAACCTTTATTTAGTCAGGTAAATCTTATTGAGCCTCATGGCTCATTTACGAAAGCGACCTGCTAAAACTAAAGAACGATGAACAGCAATGGTAGAATTTCCTTAAACAATAGAAAACAAAAGAGAGAAATACATTTTTTTAAATTAAATATTAAAGTATTATATTTATTTATTAAATATTAAAGTATTATCATAATAATGAGGTTTAATCTACTGATGCTCAATGAAAACACTTGAGTGCTATTTTATTAATAAAATAGATGAAAGACCCTGTTTTTAACTTTTTTTTTACAACCCCTTTAGGCCTATGTACTAATGGATTTTATACAATAAAATATTGGGAAATGTTATGCTGTATTCTAAATTTCAAATAAGTTACAGTATTTAAAATTTTAAATAAGTTATAAATATTATTCTAGTATATTGTTTTATTAAATTATTAGTAAATAAGATAGATTTTTGATTTATTTATTATGCACAAGTTAACAAAGTTAATACTGACAATGAAATTATCCATGAAACTACCGTTTATAGCCAAAAAAAAAAAGTAAGTTGGATATATCTGTCAGCAGAATATATAAAACATGCCACCAGCAGCAATAAAGTTCTGTATTTCCTCTAGAATTAAAAAAAGCCGTAAAAACAACAGCATTTCAAGCTCCTTTCTTCCTCTCGGCTGAGCGCCGTCACGGTTGCTAGGCAACATGACGTACTCCGACGTAACCGTGAAGGCTAGACCTGTCCCAATTCAAAAGAAATTCACAGCCGTGAACTTCCGGTCTACCTGGTCTTTGAAGGACCCGGCCTCCCTGTACCGGGTAGGCCGGGTCCTTGGTAGTATGCAGCCGTCGGATTGGGACACAGCTATTATGTTGACGTGTCGTTCGTGTTGCATTTAATGACTTTGACGTACCGTTGGAATTTTGTACGAACGGACTCTTTACTCGGTCTAAAACACTTGTAAATATCTCAAAACACCGCGTTTACACAGTTTTTGACGATATTTCATGCATAGAAACGAAATGAGCTCGATAATCTGTCAGAATTGTGTGAACAAAACTGAAATTTGTCGACCAGCATCGCGTTTCACGTGACGCCTTTGAATCAATCACAGCACGTAAACAGATGTTAGCGTCAGCATAACTTCACAAACCTAGACTCTTTTGCAACTCATAAAACGCTTAAAATACACCCCAAAAATTCCGTGAACATATCGTTTCACATCAGAACAGTTCTACCAAGCTGCGCCCAGTAAAAATAGCAAAATAAATGTCGCCAAGACGGACTTTTTACCGTATCTGCAGCAACACGTCAGAGCTAACAACTGGACCGGGTCAGAACCAGATCCGACAGCTTCAGACACAAAATGCTATTATTCCTGCTTAAAATGTAACGATACCACTCGACAGCAATTTTCAGATGAACCATGAAGCTCTTATAGGCACAGTTTTGACACGGCGGTCAAACGTAGATGCGCTTTTATCTGTGACGTCAGCAAAGAGTCCAAACGACTCAGAACCAGAACCACACAGCAACATCAGATTTTAACCCAAACTTCAACAAACGTTTAAAAAGGTGAATAAAGACAATTCCTCAGCTTCAAGTGACAATAACCAGCAGTTTCCTGTAGCCATGACACACTTTCCCAGCCAAAAAACTATCGTTTTCAGAGTCTAAAAACTTGGACAAAATTTTATGCCAACATGTAAAGTACAGAAATATTAAATATTAAACTTTCTAGAGACCTTTACTGGGCCACCATTATGTAGTAATATAGGAAGGGGTCAGTTTACTGACTTACCTATATTTTAGATGTATAAATTGGCAGGGTTTAGACTGACACAAAAATACATCATTAATTAAACGAGTTCTCTCTTTTTCAGCTTAATACCAATAATTCTATACTTTGACCAGATGTAATTCACCGGAAACGTTAAACTTATGTTGGAACAGCAGGACTGGTCCATTTATTTAACATAATCAATAAATTACATCAACATTTGTACATGATTGGATCGATCATTTTTCCTATAATTAACTTCAGCATAGATGAAACATAGGAACAACAGACAAGTAAAAGATGACATTTTACTCATTTCAATTCTGCAGGTGCATTAACTTAGTTTTTGGCTTAGGAAGATAAAAGTTTAGGAGGAAGGAAATGGAGGAAAAGAAGTTAAGAGTCAGGGAGTTATCTTGATGTGTTTTAACCAGAAACATGGCAGTTCTCCGGCTGAACTCGGCTACACGTTGGTACCCTTGGCAAAGCATTTGACGACTTTTACCTCGTGAAGATGGTCAGTCTCCCTCGGTCCAGTTTGGTCAGTTCGTTTACCGTTCTCAGCGTCTCCAGACGTGCGCCTTGACTCGAACCGAAAGTAACGGCAGCTCCTGGTGTTGTTGTTCAAGATAAGACGTTCCTTAAAGGAATGTCAATAAAGTGAAGCTTTTCACAGCTTGAAATAGATTTATAACTTGGCATGTTATAAATCTTTTAACTGAATGACGTGGTCATTAGCGTGTTGACCAGACGATCATCAGTTCTTTGGGGAGCCTCATCAGGGCATTGAGGTCCTCAGCAAACTCCGTCAGTTCCAGCAACAGCTTAGAACTTTAAGGAAGGATCTGTGATCAGTGACTTGTTGTTCTTCTCTGATTGGTCCAAACAAACCAGTGGATGAAGGTCACTCGGATAGGAGAAGATCAGTTTTTAGAACAGAGAAGAAGTTATTTAGAATGAAGACAGAGAAACAGATTAGACTGGAGCCAGCTTCATAAAACAACTGATTAAAACTGTGTTCTAACTTCTAACAAAACTGATCGAGTTCAGTCTGACATTAATTCACTTTCAACGTTTGATTCATCATATGAAGAAGTGATCATTATTTTGAAATAACATTGGATTTCCAACTTGAATTAAACAGTTTGAATTAAACAGTCTTTGACTTAACAAACATTGAATTCAATAATGCTTATACAAGTAACACAAGGTTATTCATTAACACAAAAATAGAGGAATAAGAGAGTCTCTTATGACTTATTGTGTTTTGATTCAAAATAATGTAATAAAATAGTGTCAATGTCTTTTTTCTGAGAGTATCAGTGAAAAGGTGTTACTGGGACAGTTCAAGTATCAGAGCGGGCACGGTCATGTCCACTACACCAGTTTATTGCCAAATGTTATCATGTTGGCCTGTTCAGTTATTAAAATTCTAAATGCCTCCTGCTTGCCAGTTTTTGCCACTAAACACAACATGAATGCCCACCTTGGCTCAAACCAAACTCCTTCATGTGTTACAGGGACCTGCTGAAATGTTTTCCTTATGACTGTAAAATAAATTTTATAGGGGTTTGAAAAGGCTCTACATCACCAGATTAAAGCATCATTATGAAACTAATTACAATTTTTTTTATCAGCCAATTCAACAGTTGACCCACCTGCTGTGCACATTTTGTAGCATCCAAAGAGCCATCAGTTTCATGACAGAGGTTAAAAAAAATCACAGTCTATCTCTTTGTCAAAACTCTGGCGTTTTGAACATCTTGTGCAGTGGATTATATAATTTTGTGTTTCTATAACTGAGTGATAAAGCAATGATGATCAGTAAATGCATGCTGTAAAATTAAAATTAGATGTATAAACCCACTGCGCAAATGAGTTAGCGATTGAATGACCCCATTTTCAATAATACACTTTAATGGGCTTTAAACCTGTAATCAGTCTATTTGTGCTGAGATATGAAAGTCACGTGTTTGGCCCCAAAATCGAATTATGTACTGTAGCTCATATCTGTGAAACATTAGAGGAAAGTGTTATACAGTGCACCATCGCTGCCTTCCCTGCTGGTTTTATGACTGCTGTTATGAGACAGCAGCTCATCTCTGTGCTATTGACTTTTTGATACGTTGACAGAATGCCATTCGAGTATTATTGTGAAGTCACGTGAGGATTTTGACAAATAAATGCATTTCTGACCTACATGCCACGAGTACCCTTGTCCATCCTGCACCCCCCCATCTAATGTTAAAACGCTTTACAACTGAACGTGGTTTTTAAACTCTTCAGTTGTATAGCAGGAGATCACTTTGGGGTCGAGGCTTCATGCATGTTCAGAACAAAGGACGATGTGTCAGGCCAAGGGCGTTTTTGAACTGGTGGTGTTTAAAGCTAATCCTGGAGGGATTTATGTCTGTGCTGCAGTGGATCATAAAAAAGACCATGAGCGACTGCTGCTCGTACACGTGCGCATAGATAGAACATGACTTTACCTGGGTGTCACCAAATGAGATTCCAGAGGTGCTTCATAAAAAAAATTACATCTACATCATTATTAAATTCTGGGTGTACACTAAAAGATTTAAAACATGTCTGACTGAGTGAGCGTCTAATTTTCATGCTGACTGATGTGATTTGTGTTGTTTGCTGCCTTGAGCTGTGATTTGATGTGATGAGCTGAAAGAACAGAAATATTCAAAGTGAAGGCGTCAGTGTGGCGTATAATGCCTTAAACCTTTCAGCATTTGAAGAGGAGCCTCACTGCGTGCGCGGAGGTTAGCAATTTATGTGAGAAAATACAGTTGCATGGTGTCTGCTTTCAAAAAAAATCTTTATGTATGTGCTCTCATAAATAATATGCAAGTGCCTGGGTGTGGGCATGCACGTCTCTCTGTCTGCTCGCATCAGTCATGTGAATTTGCCCTGAATCCAGAGAACGTGGCCGCAGCTGGAGAACCACAACCCTCCATGTGCCTCACTGTGCACCGCACTCAGTGGGAGACGTTCCCTTTCTTTTTCTCACCGGTGAAAATAACGTGAAACTAGCACAAAGGAGTACTGGACCATGAATGGAGCAACTCGAGCTTAAAATTGGTTTGAATAAAATACAGTATGTCACTAAATTAAAAGGAAAAAAAAATAGCTCAGGTCATTTAAAGTGGAGCTCTGTGGGAAAGTTATGAACAGTTAATGTCTTACCTGCTGTAGATAGGAAATAGTTTAATTTTGACCAGACGGACAAGCTAACAATTAGCCCAGATGTGAGCAGAGACAGCAGCTGACCAAAAACAACTCTAGTCTCAAAAATGTTATGGCAGTTCATCCAAACACATCTTCACCATAAACTGGGATTTAAGAGTAATTATGTGGGTATTTGCCTGTTCTTCCAGTGCAGCCTGGGACTTCCTGGAGGAATATTTTGGTAATGTGAAAAATATCATTATAAAGATTTATAATATTGTTCACGTGTAATTATATATATATAAAAAATTCACTATGGCCTGGACACAACTCCAACTCATCAATCTGGTCAGAATTAAACTCAGTTTCAACCAACTGAAATCACTGAAATAATTATCCTCAACAGGTGAGATATTAATTCTTCATAACCACAGAACCCCAGTTTCAGAATATCTGACTGATTGCTTCAATATTTGACCTTTTCTGATGCCATTTTACACACTACTCACACCATTCACACACACACACAAACAAACACACACACACACACACACATATATTATATATATATATATATATATATAA
>JBBPBX010063497.1:0-10460 GCA_038048925.1 Garcialebias charrua | reverse complement strand
AGAATCAAAGATGCTTTTTATTGAATGCCATTTAAAATTACGTGCTTTTCAACGCAATTAAAATAAACCTGCCCCTGAAATGTTCAGTTCAAGATCTGTAGACGTTTAAATCTCATTACTGCACATCTCACAGGAAATAATACCACTTACAAATGTATCAAATATTAATAAAAGACAGTTCTTCCTGTCACTTAACACAGAATAAAGCTTTGACTACAGTGAGTTACTAGTAATCCAGATGGACAATTAAAAAGTAAGACTTGACTTAACTGTGAATAGATCTGAAGGGAAAACAACGTGCAGGCTGACAGAACCACCCCACCAACCACAGGAAACAAACCAACACAATCGTCTCTTCCCTACAGACAGAAACACATTCATCATTTATATACTTCCACTAAAATGTGCAAATGAGCGGCAGGCTTCTTTTTTATTTCCATGATGCACGTTTATATGTCTGAGGCAAATTTTACAAAAGTAGGTTGAGTTATAGCTGAGATAACCGTCTCCATAGTGAGCAGTGATCGCCCACATGTAAGGCTGGTGCTCAGTAGGTGGGAGGTGAACGTACTGTACACTGAGACGACAAACTTCACACTTTGTTGTTGATAAGTGCCAAATATTAATGTTAGTACCAACCAGTATTTACATGATAGCTCATCATCACGAAAGGCATAATTCTTCTATAAATTAGGATCATAAAACGGGAACTTCACATGTGGAAAAATCAGGTTTTAACTTGTGAAAACATCCATCCACTGATGAAGTCTTTGGATGAAAGATGAAACGCTTCAACACAAAAAACTGTCCGTCCATCATCCATCCATCCATCCATCCATCCATCCATCCATTATCTTTACTCACTTCTTCCTTTTTGGTTTGTGAGGGTCACTGGTCAAACCATCACTGTGCAAGAGGCGGGGGACACCATGGACAGGTCTCCAGTCCATCACAGGAACACATAGGGACAAACAAAACAACCAACCATTCACTCTCTCATGGAAGAAACCGGAGTACCGGGAGAAAACTCACACATGCACGGAGAGCACATGCAGACTTCACCCAGAAAGTCCCCTTGGCTGGGATTTGAACCAGGGCAACCTGCTCGCTGAGAGGCAGCAGCTCTACCAACTGAGCCACAATGTTGTCCTTGCAAAAACATGCAAAACATTTTTTAAAGTTAAAAAACATGTTCTGTGTTTTCCCCTGTCAATTTGGAACATTGTCAATGGCATTTTTTTTCTGTAAGGTGAGTGAGACACTTTTATTTATTTATTTGATTTTTTTGTGGGGGGAGACGAGTCAATGAGCCAATGTGATAAGATCAAGCAAAATCTCAAGAAATGAAATGAGTTGCTGAGATGTAAGAAAGTTTGCCCAACTGTTACGGTTGCATATTTTAAGTGACTTTTCAAAGACAGAACAGGACTCTTAACAGAGCTGTTTATAAGACGTCATCAAACCTCACCAAAAACAAGTAAAATTTTTAAGTCTTTTAATTTAAACCTTCAGGACCCGAAGGTCCTGGGTTCGATCCCCGGTCATTGCACATCTCGTGGTGTCTCTGAGCAGGACACCTAATCTCCCCGGGTGCTTACATAGCTGCCCACTGCTTCACTTGGGTGTATCCAGGTGCGATGGGTTAAATGCAGAGAGCCAGTTTCATCTTTGTATGGGAACATACAATGATGCCAACATATAGCACTTTTTAAAGTTTCAAATGCCTCATCAATGTCTTTACAGCACTCACCCACTAACTTTAGCTCATATCTAAATGATTTACAGTAATCCCTCGTTTATAGTGGGGGATCTGTACCCTGAAGACCCGCGATAAGTGAAAAACTGAAAGTTATGCACCATAACTCATGTTCCCTGAAGGAAGGGAACGAGGTGCAACATACTTGCTATGGGAATTGCACCCCCACGCGATTACCTGAAGGAATACATTCACGCCTTTAAGGCAGGGGCGTCAGCGTTGCGCCAGAGGCCCCGCCCTCTGGGTATTTAAGCGGCTGACGCCCATCCATCTTTCTCCAAGATTGCACTTCACCAAGCTTTCAGCATTGAAAGGGCCAGATATGTTGCACCTCGTTCCCTTCCTTCAGGGAACATGAGTTATGGTGCATAACTTTCAGTTCCCTTTCAGTCTGGTCTCTCTGTGCAACATACTTGCTATGGGAACGTAATTCATTCACGCCCTTGAAATGCTCAGCAAAGTGCATGTGAGAACATCCATCCTAAAAAGACAGGCATCTCCTAGCTGCTTTCTACAGGGAATGTAGAGAGCACAAGCTAAGAGGAAAAAATGCCAAATGTAAAGAACATCAACGTGATGTTTCCACTGGGCATATATATGTACAACACCAGCTAGAGACAGCCTAAGTGTGCTCCACTGGTGTGAATACTCATCATCTCCTTTCCCTCTGGAGCATCATGAGAAAAAGGAGGAGCAATGGACCCACTACGTCACAAGAAATTGGGTGACAAATGTGGAGGTAGAAAACCCAGGTCAAACACAGGGTAACCTCTCAGGTCCTTACTAGAAAAACCTTTCTTTCTTTCTTTAAAGGGGACCAAATGTAGGATATATAATTTTTTGTGGTTTATCTGTGGGCTATCCAGACCATTTTCAGTCAATTTTATACACAAAATAATGCTTAGATTAAAAAATATCCCCTTTCTAATTCTGCCAAATTTCACTTCCGTTCTAAACGACCGGTTTATGAATAATGAGGTCTGAAAGCCACGCCCTACAAAGACCTATTTACATTAACTACGCCCTCTGCAACAGCCAGTATCTCTAATATGTTGTTATTTTAAAATTAGCTCTTTTTTATTACTCATTTGACTTACTGTTAGTGCTAGTAGCTTAAGATAACTTACCAAAAGCCCTCTGCGCTTGCCGCCATTTGCAGCTCCTGTTTTTAGCATTAGCTCCGAGGCTAATGATAGCTTTTCCTCTCCGAGCGGGCGGTGTGCTCCGCTCGTTGCATGCGGCGCTTGTTGGAGCGTGCTTCAGTCCACACACAAAGTTCACAGAATGTCTCCAGTTAATTTATCCGCATGAGGCAACTTTTGACCGGACCCCCGGACGTCAAAAGTCAGTAGCTCGCAACAACTCCCGCACGCAGATGGTGTCTTCGCCGGCGGTCTGCAAAACAAAAGGCTTAAAAAAAAAAAAAAAGGAAATCCGCGACCGTGACGCGAACCTGTGTCCTTCGGATGACGAGTCCGGTTCATTACCTCTGGGCCAACCGTGCAGTTGTGCAAAAACAGACTTTCGTCGTATAAGAAATAATCACAACCACCTACATTTAGAACGCTGAAGTTTTGATTAGATTTTGATGAAGTGAAAGGTATTCTTAAAATAAATAAGTTGCTAATCTGAAAATATATCGATCAGTGGTGCTTGATGGCTCTTTTTTATTACTCATTACGCGAAGAGAGTGTGTGTGTGCACAGTTTTCTGCCGGCTTCGCGTTGGGAGCGATATTACACTAAAAATTGAACTAAAACGTAAAAATAACAATTATAAAGTATTATTATGTCGATGTATATTTCTAGTCTCACCCCGATTTCTCCGAAACAAAAGGCTTTAAAAAAAAGGGGGGGAAAAAAAAGATGCCGTTGACGGGACGCGATCTCCGCTCTCCTGCGTGGCGGTCAAGTGTCGTAACCGCTCAACCAAACTGACAGTTGTGCAACAGTAGTCCTTCATCATATAAGAAACAAGTCCAAACCGCTAGAGTGTGTGTGCACAGTTTCAACGAGACAGAGTTCATTCAAACAAGGTAATAAAACATTCTGGTTTTACTCGAGATGTGCTGCATGGCTGGAGCAGGGCAAACCCCTAGCCCCCCATGGGCTAAATAAATGAATAAATGACCGCCAGGTCAGCTCCTAAACCGCTAGGCAACCGTGACATCTTTTATACTCAAGTGGGTGGAGCATCACCAGGGGTTGCTAGGTGAGGGGCTGGACTCAGGTTTGAGGTGATTGGCTGCGGTTTGTGACATCACAAACCGCAGGAAGTGTGAAACGGAGCGTTTTTAATCACAGACAAATAAATCTACTTAGAGTAAATAAACCACTGGGTGCATTTTTTTGGCACAAGGACTGTTTTTTTATGAAGTAAATACCCAAAGTTTAGTAAAAAAACATTAAAAAGTGAATTTTGCATGTGTGGTCCCCTTTAATATAGTGCACAACTAACAAGTGAAGCCCATCCTGATGTTGGAGATCAGTTAGGGAGAGGGGAAACCCTTCCAATAGACATCTCCTAGGCAAAACATAAACACCAAGGGGTACCCTTGTGAATGTTGTTACTGTTTGTTTTGGGACAAAGCAACCAAAGCCTTAGGCTCTCAGCCAGTTCCCTTCAGAGGCCAGGCTGAAAGTTGCCATAACCCTGGACGTGGATGTAGAAGCTGCCCACGTGCCTGAGTCAGCAGGTCCCTGTGAGGAGGCAATTGCCATGGCATCCCTGATAACACTGAGGTCAACTACGGGAACCACGTTTTCTGTGGCCACCTGGGGACTATGCCAAAAGAGGTCCTCTTGAGAGGGTGTCTGCTCCATAATTTAGATCACCAGGGACATGAGTTGCCCTAAGTGACAAGATTCTTGGAGCACACCATGTGAGCATCCTCTGCGCCAGTCCGAGGAGGGCCTGGGACCTTGTCCTTCCCTCTCTATTGATGAAGGACATTGTGGTCCTGTTATCTGATTTCACCAGGATATGTTGTCCAGCGACCAGACCTTTATTGAAGAAGTATTTTAATGACAGGAATACGGCCAGCAACTCTAGGAAGTTGATATGTAATCTCGCTTCCTGTTCATTCCAAAGGCCGCAGGCGTTCTGGTTTCTACAGATCGCCCCCCATCCTGTTTTTGAGGCATCCGTCGTGATGACTACACGAGATGACACCCTTCCCAGTGAGACCCCTTCCGTGAAAACTGACAAATCTCTCTAAGGTTCCAGGGCCTTCAGGCACTCTGAATCTATCCTAACCTTTCCTGCTTGATTAGGCAGGACGGGTTGTGTCCGTCGGTTTAGCCATACTTGTATGGGCCGCATTTTCAGTAATGCGTGTGGCACACAGGGAATGGCTGCCGCCAAGAGGCCTAAAAGGCCTAAAAGGATGCAGCCGCTGCGTGCAGACGTGTGTCAGTGAGCTCCAGGTACCTCAGCGGTGTTGGATTTATAAAAGCGACTACGTTGCTCTAGACGCTAAAATTTATTCATGACACAGTGGACAAATACTACCCAAACCTGACTAATTTGGAACTGAATTTTTGTCGTTTTTTTTTTTTTTATTGTCGGCGTAAAACCTTCTAACGTGAGGAAGATGACGACTGAACAAGAAAAACTAACTTTAAAATCCCTGATGAAGGCTATCCGTGAGTCGAAAGAAGAGCTCACTATCCATATAAATCAAAAAATAGACTATATCCAACAATCCTTAACAAAAATTGAACTGTCATGCTCCACGCTGGCGGAGCAGGTGCAGGAAATCGAGACCAGAATTGGCGCTAATGAAGACAACCTCTCTGACGCACAAGCGCACATAATTAAAATGGAGAAGGAAATAACTCTTCTGAAGGAGAAAACGGACAATTTGGAAAACCGGAGCAGAAGATCAAATGTTAAAATTATAAATATTCCAGAAAAGTCCGAAGGCACCGACATGGTTGATTACGTGGAGCGACTAATCCCATAGCTTCTCGGGGAGGAGCACTTCCCAGCCCCGGTCATCATCGAGAGAGCGCACCGTCTGGGGAGGGTGTCGGAGCGGACCAGACCTATCCTCGTGAAATTTCTTAATTCTAGAGACAAAGACAAAGTACTCCGTTTGGCCAGGGACAAGGGGACGGTAAAGTTGGGTAAACATCGAATCTCATTTTACTCAGATTACAGCACCGAGGTGCAACGCAAAATGCTCGCTTTCAGCGAGGTGAAGAAAAAACTACAGGAGAAAAATATTGAATATGCCAGCCGCTACCCTGCTAAACTGAGGATTCGACACGGAGGTGGATTTAAACTTTTTACAACCCCATCTGAGGTGGAGGCCTTCCTGTCCACTGTGCAGGATGAGGGATAAAAACATTTCCTTCACACGATGACAAGGCACCATGACTAACGGTAAAAAAAATAAAAAATGTTGCATAAAATAATCCATATTTACTATGCCTCAAATGTTAAACCATTTTTATTTAGTCACTTGTGTCTAATAATATCATACTGTAGGCTATGTGTACAATATGTTAAGTAAAGTTAATATATATATATATATGTATGCTGTGTGTGTGTGTGTGTGTGTGTGCGTGTGCGTGTGTGTGTGTGTGCATGTGTGTGCATGTATGTATATGTATGTGTGTGTATATATATGTGTAGCCTATATGTATGTGTATGGATATGTATGTATGTGTATGCGTGTATATATGTATGTATATATATGTATATGTGTATGTATGTATGTATGTGTGTGTGTATGTGTATGTAAGAATAATAATAATAATAATGAATTCAATTTATAACGCACTTTTCATTAATGAAAATCTCAAAGTGCTACAAGGAGCAACAGAATTAAATGACAATAAAACAAATAATAAAACAATTAAAATCAATAACAATATCAGCTAAGATCAAAAGTAGAATCATGAGGAGGTAGAGTATGCTTGGTCGAAAAGAAAGGTCTTCAAGCCGCTCTTAAAGTCAACCACAGACTGTGGGGCTCTTAGACAGTCAGGAAGAGAGTTCCACAGGCGGGGGGCAGCCACACTGAAAGCCCGGTCTCCCATGGTCCTTAATTTGGTTCTCGGAATGTGAAGGAGATTGCTGTTCTGTGACCGCAGCGAACGGGTGGATGAGTATGGAATAAGAATATCCTTCAGATAATCTGGTGAAGTTCCGTGTAAGCATTGATGTGTAATGAGAGCAGTTTTGTACTGAATTCTGTAGGCGACAGGAAGCCAATGAAGGTTATGGAGAATGGGCGTAATATGTTCAAATTTACGAACTCTCAACAAGATCCTTGCTGCACTGTTTTGAATATATTGAAGCTTCTGAAGGTTTTTGCCAGGGATTCCAATAAACAGGGAATGTATGTATGTACTGCATATGTTTTGTTTATTTTTGCTGGAGCAATCGTATCATTTTTTTTTCTCTTTAGAATAATTGTATCCGCTGGGGATACCACAATGTTTAGAAGTGGAGATTAACCCACAGTCTTTTTTTTGTTTAGTGGGAGTTAAAGCGTGTTTTTTTTTATTTTTAAATTTTATTTTTATTTTTTCATTTTTGGGGGGCACTCTCTCTATGAGGTTCACTCTGTGAAAATTGAAATCATTAAATCTTTTGGTAAAGGATCAGAGATTTTCTTATTTTCTTTAAGTTATGAACATTTTAAAACTGTCAATTAACCAGAATTTTTTTTAAATAATACTCAAAAATGAATAAGACAGGATTACTAAATTGTATTTCATTTAATGTTAGAGGGATTAACAACCCCATTAAAAGGAAGAAAGTGCTAACATACCTCAAGAAACAAGGCACAGACATCGCCTTTATTCAAGAGACTCATCTTACAGATTTAGAACATTTAAAATTACGCCGGGATTGGGTTGGTCATGTATTTTATTCTTCTTTTACATCCAATGCCAGAGGTGTAGCCTTGCTTATTAATAAAAACCTCAGATTTCGGTTAAATTATATGGAAAATGATAGAGCTGGCAGATTGATTTTGATAGACTGTGTTATAAATACAAATAGAGTAATTCTAGTGTCTGTATATGGTCCAAATTTAGACAATCCAGAATTCTTTAATGATTTAATTCTAAAACTGGCAACGGTTGAAGCTCCGTGTATTTTGGGCGGGGATTACAACCTGGTTTTAAGTCCAACATTGGACCGCTCTTCTTCCAAACCTGCTACACTGTCTAGAGCAGCGGTGGCACTGACTCAGGGTATGAAAGAAATAGGATTGGGAGATGTATGGCGTTTACGTAATCCAACCTGCAAAGATTATTCATTCTATTCCAATGTCCACAACACATATTCAAGAATTGACTTGTTCCTGGCCTCACACTCACTTTTGTCACAAATTAAAACTTGTTCTTATTTGGCAGCTACAATATCGGACCATAACCCCATACAAATGAAACTAGATTTCTGTCATCATACTTACTCTTCTCCTGGATGGAGATTCAGAGAATATCTTCTTAGAGATCCTGAATTTGTCAGTTTTATGAATGCCAAAATTGATATATACCTGGAAGTAAATTTGAATACCTCCTCACATTCAAATATATGGGAAGCCCTCAAAGCTTATATGAGGGGTCACATTATTTCATATGTTTCATACAAAAACAAACAAAAACGGGAACAGATTTCTCAATTAGAAAAAGACATAAGGACTTTGGAGAAGGACCATTCAAGAACAAAAAAAACAGAATTACTTAGTATATTAAAACAAAAGCGGGTTTCATATGACATACTGTGTACTAGTAAAGCTGAGGCGGCAATGGCTAGAACAAAATATCACTACTATGAATTCGGTAATAAAACAAGCAAATTATTGGCGTGGCAGATAAAAAAGGAGGACAATGAAAAATTTATTCAAAGTATTACAACAGATGATGGAAGACTTTTAGAAAATGCAAAAGACATAAATTTGGAATTTAAAAAATACTATCAAACGTTATATAAATCTGGACTTGGCAGAGACAATGTAGATATAAAACAATTTTTAAATAAATTACAACTACCCAAGATTAACGAAACTGATAAAGACATACTAGAGGGTGAAATAAGTGAAGAGGAGGTTCAACTTGCTGTTAAATCATTACAAAATCACAAAGCCCCGGGGCCAGACGGCTTTCCAATAGAATACTTCAAAACCTTTTCAAATAAATTAATTACTCCTCTTACAAACATGATCAAGGAGGCATTCGAAAAGACAGCACTTCCACAATCTTTAGAATTAGCAACAATAACATTACTTCCCAAACCTGGAAAAGATGTACAAAAGTGCAGTAACTATAGACCCCTCAGTCTTCTCAACTCTGACTATGTTTATGTTTATGTTTATGTTTATTAAATTTGTTCATTTTTTTACAAAAGAAACAATACAAGACAATCTCATAATGATAGTGTACAAAATGTAAAAAAATGAAAGGTAGCAGAAAGAAGAATAAATCTTATTATATCTGCCCCTTATCTCCAACAATCAGATTAAACAACAGTAGTCAAACCATGTAAACAATAATAATCTTCAACCAACTTTTTCCAACAATCAGGTTAAACAATAATATTCTTCAACCAACAGTACAAAATGACTAACTCTTTCTAATTTTCTAACTAATACAATACACATTACGTTATTTCACATATATTTTTTTAACACATTTGTTTTGATCATTTTTTTAAATGTAAACATTGACTTGGCATTTTTAACTACATTCTCCAAGCCATTCCATAATCTAATTCCCTGGATTGAGGTAGAACGTCCCTTCAAACTGGTTCTGAATTGTGGTTTTACAAACAACTCTGTTCCCTTAAGATTATAACAACTTTGTCTTTTAACAAAGTGCATTTGGATATTTAAAGGTAATGCATTATTTTGAGCTCTATACATAACTGATAAAATATTATAGTCTACCAAATCATGGAACTTCAATAATTTTAGTTGATAAAATAATGTACTTGATGGATGACGGTAATGCTTTCTAGTGATAATTCTTACAGCTCTTTTCTGTAATACAAAAATAGGCTTTGTGATTGTTTTACACGCTTTCCCCCAAACATCAATACAATAGATTAAGTGTGGAACAATGATTGTGTTATACAACAAATACAGAGCTTTATCATTCAATAGGTCTCTGACTTTGTACAGTACTGCTATCGATTTAGCTATTTTTATTCTTACAGAATTTATGTGTTGTTTCCATGTCAGTTTGTCATCAATGATAACACCCAAAAACTTCACCTCATTCACTCTACAAATCTCAACATCCTCAATTTTGAGTGGAACATCAACAGTTTTCTTTCTATTACCGAATATCATGTAATTAGTTTTCTCTAGATTTAATGATAATTTATTTATTTTAAACCAAGTTTGTATCTTGACAAATTCTGTCTTTATCAATTCTAACATTTGTTCTATATCTTCACCTGAACAGAAAAAAGTGGTATCATCAGCGAAAAGTACACATTTAAGGAGTCCTGACACATTTACCAAGTCATTCACATATAAAATAAAAAGCTTTGGTCCAAGTACAGAGCCTTGGGGAACTCCACATGTGATATTACAGAGGTCAGATCTTACATCATTTATTTGTACAAATTGTTTCCTATTTTTTAAGTAGCTAGATACCCACTGTAATGCTGGTCCTCTAATACCATATTTGTTCAGTTTTTCAAGGAGAATGGTGTGATCAATAGTATCAAATGCTTTTTTTAA
>JBBPBX010063496.1:0-12929 GCA_038048925.1 Garcialebias charrua | reverse complement strand
CTTCGTCGTAAGTTGGGGACTACTTGTAGTTAATTTGGTGGGAGGATGGATTGCATTTAATTTCAGTTCATCCTCATTGTCTCTTTCTGAACCCAAAAATGCAGCATATGTATTTACAAAGTACAAATATATTGTAATAGTTGTGTAGCAACTAACACATTTTTATTTCCAGTAAAACTGAGCTGGAAATACCCCTCTGTGACATCTCAGTGGGTTGTTTTGTCTAACCAGAAACACACCATGAGCAACACTCCTTAAACAATCCATCTGATTTCTTTTGTCAAGTGAATTTGTCACAGATCCCAAAATGATCCAAGGATAACTCGCACCTGGTTTCTGTTCTTTGCAGGTGTTGAGACACCTGTCAAATATCGCCACAACCATGACCACTTGAGGCTCATCCAGTTAGGCCACAGTTGAGCATCACGAATCAAAGAACCGTCTCAGCAGTGATCCACCATCGACAGGACTGGAAATAGAAAGTCCACAGAGAGCAAGCGAGAGACAGAGACAACTTGTGCAGCATGAACGCTTTAAATGAACACAATTAGACAAGAACAAAAACATGATTTATTCTTCTGCTGGTGGGCTAAAAGTGGCCACAGGACACAAACTGTCAGGAGAGCTGCTCAGTCACTATCTATTTTCTCCCACAGTGTTGATGGGAAGGATGATATGAAACAAGCCAGAATTAGAACAAGCCGGGACTGAAAGGACACTGTGAATATTCTGTAACAATTATATCAACCTGATCCAAAACAGGAAGAAATACATGTGGAGGACAAAAGTCAAGCAAACCACTACTGCTTATGTTCCACCACAGTGGATTATATCTGATGATATCTGGAGTTTATGCTTCATAAACATAAATTCATTCGACCTTTATTTAGTTGGGTAAATCTCATTGAGCCTCGTGGACTAATTTGCAAAAAACACATAACCAACAAAGTCCATGTTCAATAATCCAGGTATACAATCCAACAATTTTCAGTCAGGTCATCTGGACAGTTTCTTTTTTTTTTTTTGTGCTGAAACGTTTCACCTTCCATCCAGAAGACTTCATCAGTCAAGGAAACACACAACACAAAACTGATTCTTCCCCCAACAACATACTCCAAAGTGGAACAAACCAGTTATGTTGGTGCTAAGATGGTTTCTTTGGCACACCCCCTCCTCTGGTGCCGACACTCTTCCTTGTTGACAGCCATGTCAAAAGTCAAAGTCAACTTTATTGTCAGAACTGCAATATGTACAGGACATACACAGGATTGAAATTGCGTTTCTCTCAGTCCCTCGAACTGTCAAACTGGTTCAAAACCAACAAAGTCCATGCTCAGTAGTCCAGATATATCCAACAATTTTCAGTCAGGTCATCTGGACAGTTTTGTTATTTCTTTTTTTTTTTGTGCTGAAACATTTCACCTTCCATCCAGAAGGCTTCATAAGTCTGATGAAGCCTTCTGGATGGAAGATGAAACGTTTCAGCACCAAAACAAAAAAAACTGTCCTGATGACCTGACTGAAAATTATCGGATAAAAAACAAACGTTTGGATCAATGTAGTTGAAGTGCAACAGGTTTCATCATATCTTGGCATTTTAATCATAAAGCCATAGTAAAATGAAATATAGATATTTTATACAAAAAAAAAAAAGATTTAATATACTTTCTTGTAAATAGTTGCTGTTACTAAATTTTTGTTTGTTTGTTTTTCGGTTTCTCCCTGCTTCAGGGGTCGCCACAGCAAACTAAGTCGCTTGAAGACTTGGCAGTTATTTTTATGTCGGATGACCATCCTGACACAACCACAGACACTGAGCTTATCCAGGACACCCAGAGGAGCAGATGGTGGGGGTTAAGGGCCTTGCTCAAGGGCCCAGAGTGGGGCGAACTGACTTACTAAAGTAAATCCAATAATTATGTGTTTTATCATTTAACATGTGTACTGAAATGTTTAACAGGTTTGTTCATTTACTGAAAGTTTAATATATTTAAGTCACCAAACAATTAATGAACAATAATTCTGAAGCATCACATTTTGTATAGGTCATAGTCATCTATTTTTTTTCCTGTAACAATGATTTAAATAATTGGCTGAAACAGTTGAAAAAAAAAACCAGTAGAAAGAATGTGATTTTTTTTTTGTGTGTGAAAATGTTTTTGCCTCTTTTTTCTTTAATTGCTCTGTAAATTAGGCTTTATACAAATGGTTGTTTGTCAAAAATACTTAATGTCAGTGATTGCAGTAATAACTTTTTGTTAAAAAAATCATTATTTGTGTTATGAGAAAAATAGGCCTGATTGTTTTCTTTCATCTGACTTTTGGTTTTAGCAGAACATTTTGACTCCTTTTTAAACTGCACACTGACTTCACTCTTCATATCTGGAAACCTTTTCCATTTTATTTACATTTTATATACCGGGCAGCTCCTTTAAATGTCATTATCATCCCATTTATCCATTATATTAAACCCTCCCTCCACACAATATGACATGAACTTCAATAGAAACAGGGATGATCTTTATAGGCCTTGTGTCTGCACAGCAAAGACGTGTCCATCAGTGTTGGATGTGCATGGAGTCATCTTCCAGCAAGTGTCTGCATCTGTACACGGTCTGCAGTTTTATCAGAACCATGAGGATGCAGACGAGCATCTCTGAGAGGCAGAATGACACAACGAAAAACCCATTTCCCAAATTGTCATCATTCCAGCCATGTTTTCACAAGTTAGGTCGATTGAGTGCAATGGGGAGGTCATCCTTTGAAAAGGCTAAATATTTATGAATTATATTTAATTAAATATTTACCCATTCAGTTAATATTTGTAACACATTTTAAGAATGTACCTTCCTGGTTCAGCCATGCAATTTATCTTTTTTTTTTTAATGTGGATAAACATCAAATAGGAACAAACACATTTTTGGCAACTGGCTGCCAACTAACCGTATAACCTACACAATATGGGGTAGGTCTAAACAACACTGAAAATAACCACAGAGTTTGAGTCTTTAGGTTCATTAACAGTCAGTTACGTTGGAATTGGAATACATATACAGAAAATGCTCAGGTACAAAGAGAGGAATGAAAATGAGTCGTATGAAATGCCGTTCTCTAAAGAAAAGGAACAAATCTGGATCATTTTAAGGAAAATATAATGAAATGATGGGTGACATATTAAGACTTCTGCAAAATGTCATGCATAAATCTGCTATATGTTCTTGCAGCATGTTGTAAGCTGACAATGACTCACAAAACAGAGCCTAAATAAAATGTAGTCCGCCCTACAGATAAATGATAAAAGGCTTTGCTTCTACAGGTTTTCTGATTCCACTGAGAGAAATGGACAACAGTTTGTCGTTGCACTAACGAGGAGTCTGATGGTCTCTTTCAGTCAGAACATTAAACAGCTCAACATTAATTAATCATTTAGGAGCTCTGACGTCACAGTGAGTTAGAAGTTCATCATGCAAGAAGACCTCAACATTTTGGAGCAGTATAGTGTTGTTGTGGATGTGACAAAGTTTTCAGACAGAGTGAAATGTTGGATGAGATCAGAAACCAGATCCTGCTCCACTTTGAAGTTTATTTTTTCTTATAAAGACTGCCATGTTTTCCCCTCTCCTCCTCATTCCTGATCCTCTCTGTCCTCCCACGTTCTGCAGCTTTGCATCCACAGCCTTTCATCCTGATCCTCACCCTGTTGACTGCTGCGCATCCACACAGCAGCAGCAGATACATGTGGGTCACACGCTTTGTAGCACGCTGAACAGACAGCAGTGCACAAGAGATGGAGAAAAAGTGATGACACCCCAACGACAATCCAAACAGTACATCCATTAATGTATTCATTTTCACTCAAAACCTTGTAAAACTTTCCATCTTCCGCTCAGTTCGTCTCCAGAGCGCACTGATGCGCAATGACCCAAAACACTGACATCTAAAGCTTTAAATCTTTAAGGAGACAAACCAACATCCAGGGACAACTTCATTCACTGAGAAGCTCCTTCAGTCAGTGAGTTTGGAACAAGCATGCGTAGAAAGAAAGTCATTTTGTTCTTACCTTCCCTCCTTTGGAGCATCTGCGGTACGCATTTGTGGCTCCTGCCGTTTGATTCATGGTGGAACAACTTCTGCTAAATAAATACATTCATTATAGAGAAAACTGAAAACAGCCTAAAAGCTTGGAGTCAGATTCAAGCCGATTGGAAAAAAAAAAAAAGTGAAGTGTTTGGGTTACCTGGATCTGCGCTTCCAAATTATATATATATTTTGTAGAAATCCACTAAAAAGAGTCGGTGGTTCCAAACAAAGTCCTGATCAAGGCCAGGTTCACCCCACAGTCAGCTGATGGACTCCTCTCTCCAGAAGCGCACGTGGAGGAGAGCCGCGCACAGACCTGCATGGACCGCGTTTTGTTTGCGCAGAACGCGCAGGCGCGCCTCTTTTGACAGCTGCTGCTGGAGTAACGTGTGCGTGTGTGAGTGTGTGTGTGTGTGTGGCAGAGGGGGTGGGTTGCTGTCAACATTATCCTCTCGCCCACTCCAGAGCAGAAAGCAGTGTCAGAACCTGCTGTAATTATGGATCATAAACATGATGCCACACTGGACATCTGTGTATAACAGCTGCAAAACAGTGATCATGTCTCTAACAGTGTTATACATATTCCTTTATTTATTGTATTGTTTGGTTTTGCTAAGATATGAACAATTCTGGGTTTTTGTTTTGGCTCAAATGATTGCCAACCCTTAAACAATAAGAGTGACACATTCAGACAAGATGACCACCATGAGCTAAAAGTGACAAACTGTTTGTGACAATTACAATCATGATCCCACGAAGACGACGTAAATTAGTTTGGTTTCGACGACACCATGATAAATGAGTGTCAGAAGGGCAGGTTTTCATTCAACGGTGCAATTAGCTGGACAGGTTGACACGGAGTGCTGACAAAGTTGTTGTGATTCACTTTCAGACAAGCATATACATGGTGGAGAGAGGAACACTTTGTGTTTTACTGACACGGCTGAGAGACTTTATCTATACACACTAAATAAGGCTGGGTTATTTCAACTACTCAACTGCTGGGTTATGAAATGGTTAACTCAATATGAGTTATTTTTATGGGAATTGGGTTATTTTTATGGGAGCTGGGTTGTTTTTGTGCAACTCATGCGCTGGGTCAAACTCAAAATTCATCAACCCAACATGCATCGCTTGACCCAGCACCTGGGTTATTTTCTGCTTGGAACGTCATCACGTTGACAAGACGTGCTCCTCCTCCACCAAACTGCGCCCGCCACCCCAGTCACTGAGATAGGCTCGATGCTCCTTGAGCTCACACAAGTGCTGGAGAGAAGTTGACTGATCATCTTTGTGGCGAAGCAAATCATTGAAAAAAGGTTTGTGCACATTATATATCTAATTCATGGTGTCTGTGTTGTGTTACATATTAAAGTAATTCATTTTTATTGTCGATCAAGGCTTGTTAGTTTAGGTAGCTACAACATAGCTAGCCATTTAGCGCTTAAAGGGGACCACATGTAAGTATTTAAAAATTTTATGTTATGTCTGTGTGCTATCTTGACAATATTAATTCATTTTAATACACAAAATAATTCTTAGATAATTAATTATACCCTTTTTAATTCTGCCAGTTTTAACTTTCGTTTTGAACGACCGGTTTCTGATAGAAGTTCTGAAGTCCACGCCCTTCAACGATCTGTTTACGCCCTCTGCACAGCCAGTATCTGTAATGTGTTGTTGTTTTAAAATTAGCTCGTTTTTTATTACTCATTTGACTTACTGTTAGTGTTAGCTTAAGATAACTTACCGAAACCCGTCTGAGCGCGCCGCAGTTTGCTGCTCCTTTTAGCATGAGACCACCCGAATCCGATGCTAATGTTAGCTTGTTCCTCTTCCGGTTTTCGCCAGCTCCGCTCGTTGCACGCGGAGACTTTGAGAGTTATCGCTGTTCCAGTCAAGACACACAAAGTTCACCAAGTGTCTCCCGTAAATTAATCGGTAAAGAGAAGGTCCTCGCTGTTGCGAGGCTTCTGCCAGGCTGCTGCGAGGCTGCACAGTTGAAGCTCCGCTCCATCGCGCCAGAAGAGGGGCTCGTTGACGCCGGTCCCTACGTCGGGGGTCTGCTCGTTTAATTTTTGCCGGCTGCGCGTTTGGAGCGATCGCAAATACACTAAAAATTGAACTAAAACATAAAAATAACAATTATACTTTATTTATAAAGCCATTTAAAAAACCACAGCTGCAACAAAGTGCTGTACACATGAAATTAATAACATATAAACAAAAGATGAGATGAAATCATGAAAAACAACAGTCATGTGTTTAATACAGAAGTGGGTTGAGCCTAACCAGGGGTTGCTAGGTGAGGGGCTGGACTCATGTTGGGGTGGGTTGTCCTCGCGCCTGTGACGTCACAAGCGCGATTGACTTCCAGTTTATTTCAAAAACGAGCCGTTTTTATCACAGTAAAATAAATCTACTTAGAGTAAATAAACCACTGGGTGCATTTTTTTGGCCTTTGGACTGTTTTTTTATGAAGTAAATACCCAAAGTTGAGTAAAAAAACATTAAAAAGTGAATTTTGAATGTGTGGTCCCCTTTAAATGATAAGGGCTAAATGGCTATCATTTAAGCTATCAGAAAAGCTTTTCAGCGTTTCTGTTGGCCATTTGTCAAATAAACTTAGTTTATAATGTACATAACTGTATGGTCATGGTTATTTTTAGTTTCCCAGCTATCTAACTGGTTTGCTCGCCGGCAGGCTAATTTGTTAGCTTAGTTAGCTTAGCTTTCTCATGTCTTTGCGAACAACAAAATATGTTTATGTTTAGTAAATTTGTTCATTTTTTTACAAAAGAAACAATACAAGACAATCCCATGAATGATAATGTACAAAATATAAAAAAATGAAAGGTAGCAGAAAGAAGAAAAATCTTATTATATCTGCCCCTTTTTTCCAACAATCAGATTAAACAATAATAATCTTCAACCAACAGTACAAAATGACTAACTCTTTCTAATTTTCTAACTAATACAATACACATTACGCTATTTCATATTTTTTTTAACACATTCGTCACTATATGTCACTGATTAACAAGAGTAAATGGTTCCAAAGTTACCAAAACAACTTGACAAATTTGTGGTAAAATGATAATGGTAGACGGCAAACCAGTAGACTACACGGTAAGATTTACTGGACACCTGTGCAACACAGAACAAGCACAGTACTCTATGTACATCATTTAGGCAATGCTTTGATAAAGCAACAGCATCTTGCATAATAATAAAGTATGTGATATCATTGTATGTTTCCATGCAAAGATGAAATTGGCTCTCTGCATTTAACCCATTGCACCTGGATACACCCAGGTGGAGCAGTGGACACCTATGTAAGCTGCCTGGGGAGCAATTTGGGATTGGGTGTCCTGCTCAGAGACACCACGAGATGAACAATGACTGGGGATTGAACCCAGGGCCTTGGGGGCTGGGGTCGGCTGCCCTGCCCCTACACCATCTCGGCCCCTGTAAATTTGAGACAGCAAATTATGTCAACAATGCTCACAGAAATTGCAAGATGCACGTTCCAATCGGTTTGCAAATGTGCTTTAGTTGCATGAGACTGAATAATAATCGTTGTTCTGTTTTTGTTCTGTTTCTGTTCAAAAGCGCTCATAAAAATATTCACACGGCTGTTCTGCAGCTGTCTGACATACAACGTTGGTGTAAAATAGGGGGAAAAATCAATTACCAGCAAAAAGCAACCTTGGTAATCCATCAGCGAAGCCTTGAAATAGACTGATGCAACACCAAGTCAGTATGTTGACTGTTCCCAGTTATGTGAAATATTAAATAAAAGGGGTTGCATTCCTATTTTTCATCCACAAATCTCTGCACTGAACAGTAAATATGTACTATTACAGTGATCTGTGCATGCAATATTTTCTCCACTTTAGGGGTAGACCAGTCCACAAATAAACTGAAAGAGAGAGAGAGAGAGAGCTTGTTTGCACTCAGGGTCTGTGTTGGGGATGACTTTCTGCTACTACCATAACAAATTCCAGCTCAGTATCCGTAAAAATGATGGTTATAATACTTTGTAGTTCCTGAGTTTGCTCAATCTGATTAACTGTAGCAACTTTCTTGGATCAGTGCAATTCCAAAAGGTGATCTGTAGATGCACTGCTGATTATTACAGTTTCAATAAAGTCTGTTGATAATCTGAGATTATCCTGGTTCAGTTACATGCAGTAGGACTCAGGGGTGTCAAACGCACTCACAAAAGGGGGCCAAAATTAAGCCCTTTTTCAAACTAAGGGCCAATTTCAGAATCTACATTAACTCAAGTTAAATACCCAACATATTTTCTTGGTTGCAGGTTCCTCAACAAGGGTTTGATTGGTCTCAATTGACGTTCCCTGCTGCGCTTTTGACATCATAATTATTTTACGGCCAGATAAGATGTCAATGACGGCCACATTTGGCCCCTGGGCCTTGAGTTTGACATATGTACAGTAGGTGATATCGTTATGTGCTCTGCTCTCATTAAACCAGCTTGTTGACAGAACCTATCAGCAAGCCACCAGTCAGCGTGGTTGTCCAGTTGTCTACACGTTGACAATGCTGAAAATCCCTGACAGTTACGACTTTTAGATTCAGGTTCCTCTTTGTAGCCTCATTCCCTGACGTACCTTTGACCTGTAGAGAATTCCTAAACTAGATGCAGAATAAAACCTGGACAACATTTACAACCTAGCTCCATCTTATATTTGAGATCTTATTGTTCCATATTATCCTACAGAGCCCTACGCTCTCAGACTGCAGGCGTACTTCTGGTTCCTAGAGTTTCCAAAAGTAGAGTGGGGAGGAAGATCTTTCAGCTATCAGGCTCCTCTCTTGTGGGAACGACTTCCAGTTTCTGTCCATGAGGCTGACACATTGTCCAGTTTGAAGACTGGGCTTAAGACTTTCCTTTTTGATAAATCCTACAGTTAGGGTTGGCTTGTTGTGCTGCCACAGTCAGACTACTGGAGGACAAATTGACCTAATTTCCTTAAATATTTGTTTAATTGAATAGTTTTCATTCTATACTACAAATGTATTTCTATCTTAACATGTTATGATTCTCGACTTGCCATTGTGTATCTGTTCCTACAAACCCAGCTGGACGAAGCATGGGCCACTTGTCCTGAACCTGGTTCTGCTAAAGGTTTCTTCTTCGGGAGGGAGATGTTCCTTTCCACTGTTGCCTTTTTGCTTGCGGAAGTTGAGAGATCTGCGATGAAGTTAAATTCAAAGCAGTTTGCTCCTCTGATAAATAAAGTTAATAATTTACTTTTCATATACAGGTAGTCCTCAACTTATGATGGCCTCGAGTTACGACGTTTCGCGTTTACGACGCACCTCTCATTAAAAAAAAAATATATATATATTTTAAATGTTTTATTTTGAAGCCGATTTATGCAGTTTCCAACAGTTTCCGACAGTTTCCGGTTTAGCTGCGGTAGCTGCGGAAGCTACAGCTGCCCTGTACTCTTTAAAAAAGCTAAGTCTGGTCCTCTGGACATTCAAAAAAACTAAACTAAACTTGTTGGAGCAAGCTGGACAGGTAGCAGCTGTGGAAAAGTAGCTGTTTTATGGACGGCGGTTTTACAACGTAAACAAATGGAGAATCTGGAGGAGGGACGGAGGAAATGGCTTCACCAGCAGCCCAGAGTAGGAAATTAACTATTTTTCCCCTTCATTATGGCTCTCAAATGTATGTGTTTTTTGATATTTATGTAGGGTACTGTGTTAGGATAGGCTAAGTGCTTGGTAAAATACAGTATAAGGTGCAGTTTGGATGTATGTTTAGAGTTACGTCAAAATTCGAGTTACGACGGAGCATAGGAACGGAACTCCGTCGTAACTCGAGGACTACCTGTATCATAATGTTCAGTGCTCTGAGATAACTTCTGTTGTGACTTGGCGCTATATAAATAAACTGAACTGAATTGAACATGGTTCAAAGAAAAAAGCTGGTTAGAGGCAAACTAATGCTATGAAACAAACTCTTGTCTCCTCAACTTTCAGTTTGACTCAGATACACTAAGCGACGTGGCTGGTGTTTATGGTAGATGCTAAATCAGCATTTCTGTTCCAGTTTAGGTTCCAGTTCCCAGTTTCACAGTACTTAGGTTCACCAACAACATTGCATGCTGGGTCTTACACAAAATGACAGAAATTAAGACATTAATATATGAGCCAACAGATCCAAGTTTTAGTTAAAGCCACACTGAGAAGCTGCGTTTGACAGTGTTTTTACAGTCCATTTGGCACAAGTGCTGACTTCCAGAGGTTTGCCTGCTTGCTATTCCTAGTGTCTGCTGTGAGTAGTATCCTCCATGACAAGCTTATTGATTGTGGAGCATGATTTCTTGTGTGTAAATTTTCATGTGAAATTAGTTGGAGCTGCTTGAGGCCATTTAATTAAAGGCCAATATGTTCAGTCATCTGTATGCCTGGGAGTGTACTTTCTTATCAGGAGGCCTTTGAAAAGACTTTGACTTTAAATAGTTGGATGGGGTTAATTGATTAAATAAAAATTAAAAATATATCATTGAATATCAAAGTGGTGGTGTTAATCATTTTTTTCTGGATCACCACATAGATTGTGTTTGGGGGGAACTTAGAGATGTAATTTGTAAGCACTCATATACTGGGACAAATAATAAAAGAGTATCTAGAAAAACCCTTTATGCATTTTAAAAATATTTACCCCTTCGCTTAATTGTTAAAAACAGAAATGCTTCATGGTTAATATTAAACATTTAAAGATTTGTCAGTGTGTCTTATGTTTTAAGATGCAACTCAAATAAAGCGTCAATGTTTACAGTGTTGGAAAACCCAGCCAGAGACCTGATCATGTTTCAGTCAGTAATCAGTCAAATAAAATTATTTTATTGTAATGATGTTGTATTGCAGCCAATTCCTAATCCCAGGTTCAGATTTATTCACTGTGAAAAATAAATTTAATCATTCATCCATCATCTTTATCTGCTTCTTCCTTAATGGGTCACAGGGGTCACTGGTGCCCATGTGCAGACATCAATGTGAGAGGCGGGGGACAGCCTGGACAGGTCCCCAGTCCATCACTGGGACACATAAAGACAAACTAAACAAACTGCCATGTGAGTGAGAGTGAAATTTAATTATGTTTCTTTTTTTTCTTTTTAAGCAACACTATAATGTATTGATTTAATTTATTAATACACTGTAGTATACAGTAAATCAAAAAGGCATACACGTTTGTACAATTTAGAAAGTGCTATTTTTGCTAAATAACACTTTCCATTTCACCAGAGTTTGATGATCCGAGAATAAAATAATAAATATTCTCAGACTCTGGATAAAAGAGGTAAGTGTTTTTATTTACAGGTGTGGGAGAGGGACGGGAAGGATTGTGTTGTCTTTTCCTGACTTGAAAGGAGAGGTTTGAGGATTTCAGATTCAGCCAAGATGGCGAGGGATTCCAGGAGGTAAGTATTCACATGAGGGACAGCTACTGCTGGGAACAGACGGCAGAGTCTATTTTACTATTTCATTGTGATGTGGAATGAAATAGTTCCAGGCATGTAAGGGAGAACACAGGTGGCCAGGACTCACGAAGAGCAGGCTCAAGCCACCTGAGGTAAGAAGTCATGAGAATTAGTGGAAAAACACAGAATTTATTGAGTTAATCTTAGGTTATTAGCTGTAGAAACCAATGAGTGACTGTAGGCTGAATGTATTGTATGAGAAGCAATATTCCAGCATTGTGTTATGGACAGGCTTCTGTTTTTATGTTGTCAGAGCTCATCAAGCCAGCAGCAGCAGCTGCGTCAGGTACATGTTGCTCATGAGCTGCAGAGTTAGTGACAGAAACAGGCAGAACAGGAACTGGAATATAAAACAGGAATAGCATAAAAAGAACTATTACACATCAGTTACATCAGGTTACACATCAGTGGTTAAAGAGTTATTTGAGTAATAGTTTACAATACTGTATGTACAAATTAACAACACAAAGTCACAAATTAAAACTATAAAATGTGGTCTTCCTCAAGGCTCAGTTCTAGGACCTAAATTATTTATACTTTATTTAAATGATGTTTTACAGTATCCAGTATTTTGACATTTATAATGTTTGCTGATGACATAAACTTTTTCTTTTATGGAACAAATATAGTTAAATTAATACAAATAGTAGAAAAAGAGCTAGCTGAGTTAAAAAAGTGGTTTGATTATAATAAGCTATCTTTAAATGAAAAAAAAAAAACTAAATTTATGGTATTTTCAGGTAATCGGATTTACAGTAATGTAAAGTTTCATATAAATGGAGTTGAAATCGACAAAGTTTGAGACAATTTTTTTTAGGTATCATTGGATAGCAAACTTAGTTGGAAGCCTCATATTGAAAATATTAGAAGTAAAATTGCAAAAACTATTGGAATATTGTTTAAAATAAAATATTGAATAAAGGTAAACAGGCTTGCATGTTATATACTCTTCCTTAATTATGACCTACTTGTCACAAAGTATGTATATTGCTCAGAAATATGGGGAAATTCAAATAAAACTACTATTGACATATTAATAAAGTTACAAATGAAAAAAGCAAATAGGCTTATTAATAAAGTGGGATATTGTGAACCAACTAATAAACTTTTTATTCAAAGTAATACTTTACAATTTAATGACATTGTTCATATAAAAATACTGGAAATGATGTATAAAGCACTGAATAAAAAATATTCCTTCTGGAATTCATGAAAAATAATTAAGTTAAGAGAGAGTAAATATAATTTATGAGGCTTTTATGCTTATGTTTATTAAATGTTTCAGTGTTTTAGTGTTTAAATGGTTACTGTTGCACCGAGGGACTGAGA
>JBBPBX010063495.1:5592-20515 GCA_038048925.1 Garcialebias charrua | reverse complement strand
TTCTTCGTGTATTTTACGGCAGTTGCAACTAACGTAAGAGTTGGAATAGCGCCACCCTCTGTTCTGTATCTCAAGCATACCAGACTTTTACAAAAGTTATCATCTTTATCATGGAGGCGATATTAATTTTTGGATCAAAATCATCTTATGTTGAAAAATAAGTTGTAATGAAAAAATAAATAAAAATAAACTGTCACCCACTGCCAGGCCAGGACCTTGCCTCATGGAGGAACAATGTATTTTTTATTTTTTTTTTATTTTTCAATACAACTTATTTTTCAACATAAGATGATCTTAGTCCAAAAATTAAAATGGACAAAAAGCTACAGTAAGAATACCTAAAACATTTGGCACAAGTCATACCATTAAAATGAAATGCTATAAGGAACATTTATTGTAGTTACGACTTTGTAAAGTAATTAGAAAAATATCTACCGGTAAGTCATTATTTGGGTATTCAGCAAATAGAAGACACTTTGGGAACAGACCTTAAATGCAAAAGGTTTTGTTTGATTTAATGTTAGACGTGAGAAAAAAGTATATGTCTTTTAACATTTGATTTCAACTTGATAAATAGTCGCAGATCTTGTGCATTCATTTTAAAAGGTTTTTCTACTGAGGCACATGTTTTGTGCTGTTAAGCTCTCAGAACCATTGAGAATACTCGGAGGATCTCTGATTCATTGTTTTATGTGACATAACCTGACAAGTGTGCCCCATCTTTTGCAAATAATTAATTTTCATTATAATTTAAAAAGCAGCTTGCAGCAAAATAGTGCAACAAATATTAAACTGGTCATGGCCTCCTGTTGTATAACTGAAACGTTGTCAATGTTCCTTTTAGACTGAAGCGTGTTTTTGGTTGAGGGCACTAGAGGGAGATCTCTACTCCGTCTTCAGAATTTGTTTGCTTAGTCAGTGGTTCCCAAAGTTGGAATCCAAACCCCACTGTGGGTCATGGTCCTCATTTGTATATAAATATAAAGGGGGACAAAAGCACCTCTTCAAAGATCTCTCAGGTAACATCCATTCACAGACCGTCTGTCCTTTCCCTCCAACCACACACACACACACACACACACACACACACACCCTGTTAACACAAACCATGCACACATCTGGATTTCAGCACCAGTTCTGTCACTGGGTTCTCTGCTCCTAAATTTATCAGGGCTTGCTGTCACGTGTATTTCTCATATTCTGCCGGCTGATGAGACTCGCTAAGAATAGCACAGACACAGCTTCGCTCTCCCTTCAACGCTTTCACAAAGCAATTCATGTGCAACTATACCAACTTCTCTGTGTGTGCCTTGACATTTTCCCATCTTTTTACCAGTCCCATTCGTTTTAGTGTATGGGACAAGAGGCGTGAGCTAGGCCAGTTGCAGAAAAAGAGTTTGAAGAACAAGAGAGTCACCTCCTTCAGTGACTCCCAAATGTCAGGTCTAATCCCAGGATGAAGTAGGATCTCCTGGATGTCAGGTGTAGTCCCTCAGAAAGCAGAGGGCTTTGAGCTGGTGCCATCCCTCCTCTGTCTCATATTAAGCTTTTCCCTACCGTGCTGATGTGTATAAGTTACAAGCTCAGGTTATCTCAGGCAGTGGTGGGATGTAACTAAGTACAAATACTTTGTTATTGTACTTAAGTACATTTTTCATGTATCTGTACTTTACTTAAGTAATTAAATGTGGGTACTTTTACTTTTACTCCACTACATTTTACATTAATTATCTGTACTTTCTACTACACTACATTTCTATAACTGACAGACGCCATCATGACAATAATGTGTTGAGTTACAAGTTACATTCACGTTGCAGTTTTTTGATTTGTCGAATTGAAAGTAACTGATGTCGAGAGAGTTGGTCCATTGAATCACTGCAAAGTGGACAAGTAACATTAGACCCGCCTTCAAGAAGAGCTGAACTAATTATGTATATTCTAGTATATATGTCACTGAGCTGGGAGCACCTGCAGCACCACTAAACACACCCAAAATGGAGTACGCTGCGGAGATTCAGCCAGAAGATACACAACACCCATGGCTTTATTGAAAAACTATTTAAATACAGTATTATTGAAAGACTATTGAAATATTATTGACAGACTATTGAAAGACTGTTCAGTACAGCAGGACAGCTTCTCTCTCCCAAAAGAGCCTGGACTCAAAAAACTTTGAAAACTAACTTCTGATCTTGAACAAGAAATTCTTGCTGCAATATTAAAATGTGTCAGTTCATGGGATGTTAGGAGACAAGAGATGTCTCCAAATGTCTCGACACTCATGTCCAAGTTTTGAAAATGGTGTCAGGAAGTTAAAATATTGTTCACTATTGACCCATTACAAGGTTGACTAGACAGTATTTTAACTAGAGTTGAAGACAAACTGGAGTTGAACTGATCAGATATTCCTTTGTTAGGTCTAATGCTCCTTTTTTTTCTATGTCAGACAACTTTTACTTAAAAGTTTTTACTACAGTTAAAATGACATATTGGTTTTGTTTTGTGTTAAATTAAAACTTTCAAAGGTATACCGGTAATCATTCCTCTTTCTTATTTTGCTTAATGACATTTGACTCCGCATGTCATCACAGAAACGCTGCTGCACAGAATCACAAGTCCAAGTGTGAACTGTGTCACAGAGTAAACAATAAAAACATGTATTGTCTGCAGCATTGTTCATTAAAATGGCTCAACACTATTAATGTATTACAGAAAATATGCATACAGTACGCACACTTAATGGTATTGTAGACCATTGCATTAGTTAATACATTCAGCAAGTACTTTTACTTTAATACTTTAAGTATTTTTAAAAGCAAGTACTTATTTACTTTTACTTAAGTAAAAACATTAATATGGTACTTCTACTTTTACTAGAGTACATTTTTGTCTGTTTATTTGTACTTTTACTTAAGTACAGTGTTTGAGTACTTTCTCCACCACTGATCTCAGACTATGATTACTTTCTCCAAAAACAAAACTTGAGTAAACATGTAGAAAGCCAAGTGCAATGCAAACACTGCGGCGGTTGCAGCTACGCAAACAAACTATGCCAAGGACTGTGCAGCACACTTGGAGTGATTTGGGCACCATAATGGTACAATTATCTGTTTATTTGGTTTTACACCCACATTCATCACCTTGTTGTTAGCTAAACTACCCACCATGGCATATGACACAGGAATATGAGGTCTGAACAACAGCTGCCCTCCTATTTCTGCATCTGTGACAGCAGCCGTCAGTATTTATGGGCATTTGTTTTGCAATCATCAGGATTGCGAGCTGTAAAAGCATCATAAACTAGAAAAAATATCAAAATTTCTCATGCAGATATCTGACCACACACTGGTATATCTTAAGTGTGCACAGCTTGTCAAAGAGAACAAATATAACCTTTGTTAGGGTGATAATCAATCAATCAATCAATCAATCACCTTTATTTAACCAGGTAGAGCCCGTTGAGATCGAGATCTCTTTTACAAGGGTGACCTGGTCAAGTGGTCAGCAGCACACGTCACATTGGCAATAGGCATTTGCACTTATCAAAAGAAAATAAAGAAAACTACAATCACAGTAAACAGATGTTGACAGTTCAAAACCAACAGGATATGACAGATTTCTATATACATTATATACAAAACAAGCAGACAGACCTCGGTTGGGTAAATAAAGTTAAAAAATCAACAATGACATGTATATTGGATAAGTAATGGTTAGAAACATCTGCAACGGAGGAGGTTTGTGTGGAGCTATTGGCTTCAGGAGTTGAATTAAATCACAAATATCAATCAATCAATCAATCAAAACTTTATTTCAGACGCATATGGTCCATAGTAACAAAAACAACCACCACCAAAAATAAAAATATATAAAAAATTAAAAAGATAACATCAACAGGACATAATAATAAATTACTCTAAAAACTGCTGGGTAATCTTTTAACTGTTGGGATGAAGATGTTGGTACATAGGGTGGTTTGACCAACCACTGGATATCTACCATTGTTGTTTCAAACTATTTTGACATTGTTGCTTTATACAACAAGCTGTTAAAACTTTATATTTTGATATGTTTAACAAGCAAAAATAAGTACCAAACATGCTGAGATGTACTAAGGAAAATGAAACAATTCACAATTATTCATATGTGGAAAAAAAAAATCAAATTTATAACGTATAATTAATTATTTACACTACCGGTACATTAAAATTGTATTTTATCTGTAAACTGTACAATATCTGTTCGTAACATTTTTTGTCCACCTGAACTTTAACTTTACATTTGGGTGAAATAAACAAACTTTTCAAGTCCTGTAAGCTTGTAAAAAGTTCAAATAGCAGCCTAATTTAGTAATTTATCATAAATCAATGAAAAAGAAGCTGTGGAGTTGATCAAGCTGCAGTGGAGCAAGACGCGCGAGAAAATTATAAGCAACTTCGGAAAATAGCAAGCCCAAAGTCGCTTATAATAAGCGGACTTGGCAACTAGGGCGAGAAGGGGAAGAGAAACGTCTGTGACGTCACGCGTGTCAACTTTCAGTTGGCCAAGATGGCGGAGGTGAGCGGTCCGAGGAGCAGAGCTTTCAACGGTTTGAACTCTAAAAACCACCTCGATGACAGAGGTAAACTGTTGTTTATTTTTGTTAGCTAGACGTGTCGTTTGAAGCCGAAAAGAAAACAGCGTTGAAGCGAGGAAAGTTTTTATGTCGATGTACTTTATTTTTTTGTCTCATTTCCCCGCCGTTCACTGTTTTCATTTCGAACTCGCGGTGTTCTGCTAAATGTGGTAACCCCGTCAGAAAGCGCTCTCTCTAACCCGTACTCGACATAAACACAGTTTACACGCAGTTAAAAATGTCTGTGAATTAACTGCACCGTGGTGTGTCATGTTGACGTCCATTATGAAAAACTCTCCCCGAAGTAATTTGACTTGTTACGGGACCAGATACGAAATTCACCCGCGACACTTGTCGGTTCAGTTTATTGACCCAGACAGCCACTTTCACCTGCGTGGCCCCCGGTGGCTTGGAGCGTTTTTATTTTTAAACCCGCCTTTAATTAGCCCAGTATGCTTCAAATACGTGTTTTTTTTTTCTGAACTTTAAAATCTTTTCCATTCAGTTGGATGTTCTTAAAAGTGCGTTAATCTTATCCGAGCAATTACTGTGATATTTTTACACACCCTGGTTATTATTAGTTTGCTCAGTCCGTCTGCAGGCTTATCCATGTAACTGAGGCAACTTTTAACTGCTGTTTATGTTAAAATGCAATAATTAATACAGCAAAACCAAAGTAAACAAAGCCATTGTACTGTGGATGGATGCTGATTGATTTTGATTGTATGCCTACCTTCTTTCAGTAGTGTACAAATCTGTTTTATTAGCTTTATCAGATATGAGTGTAGGTATGTTAATCATCTAATAACATATTTATAATGGTAATAATTGATTGGTCATTTGTTGTATTGCTCATCCCCATATACTGTATGTGGTGTAAGAAGTGTAATTTGTTTAATTTGCAGGCCTTATTTTGTCTGTTCTGGCAAACTGTGACAACTTTGCCTCTGATAGGGCTGCACAAAATAGTTTAATATGAAAATATCAGTTGTGATAAACCCTGTTTTCCCTCACTTTCTGTTCTGTCATCATCATCTAAACCAGTTATGGGTATCAAGACCAGTGACTAAATACATTACTAGCAAGTGGAGCTTGAATGCACGGCACTTAAAATGGCCAATGCTTTATCGCAGCCCCTTGTAATACTACTGTAATAATATGCTCACTGATATTTGTGCGTATCCGTCACTAAATTTAGTCCACACCTGTAAAAAATGAGTCTCCATGGCTCATCACCGACATACATGTTTACAAATCTCTTCTTTCATGACCTCCATGTCTACTTGTCTAAAAGCCAGCTGCCTCTTTATCTGCACTTTGTCCTCATTGCTTTGCCTGCTGCAACTGAGCCTTTGCCCTCCTTGACTTATTTCCAGGAAGGAAAAAAAAGCAAGTGTTGTTGGTGCTGGCAAGCATGGAAATTAGAGTGTTACCTGAATAATAGTTGACACATACTTTTATTTTTTATAGTGCTTCCCTCCTTAAGGCTCATTAAAACTTGAAGTGTGGCCTCGTTATTTTGACTCCTACTATCATTACATGTCCTCAGAGGCTGCTTCAAATGTAGTGCAGGAGTCAAGGGAGCTGAAAGCTGATTTTGGATACAGTTCACAGATGTAGGCTAACTTGTCCAGATTACACACCTATTTTTGTCATTTTAGATTAAACAAAATACAATAGAGAATATATTTGTCTTTTAGATACTTTATTTCTTGTGAGCAATGATAACTTGCAAAAAAAAAAGCAGAGCCTCAGCCTTCACAAGATAAGATCGCTAATTTTAGTTCAGCCATTATGTTCTGCAAGCTGTCGAGCACAGTGCGCTGGACACTTTTATCAAGTGTTTGTGCATTCAGCACACTTAATACTTTATCTACGCTTTCTATTATTACTTCTGTGATTATTTATTGATGTATTCTCCCTCTCACTTTCGGCTGCAACACATCTTTCTTCCCACGTTGTTGTGGGTTCTTTTGGCTCCGGTCTGCCGTTTTATTTTGCTGAGTGTCGTTCTGGATTTGATGAGAATCTGCAGTGCAACAAACTGAGGACATCTTTGGGGCTAATTTGTTTGTGAAGCAGATTACCGTAACTGCTAGGGGTGTAACGGTACGCTAAAATCACATTTTGGTTAGGTTCAATTACAAGGAGGGTTCGGTTAATTTTCGGTACAAAAAAAAAGACAAAATAAAGACTTATAAAATGTTTAATTTGAAAATGTGTCAAGTAAACAATACGTTTGTGTAAAAATAACTAAAAGCAACGGATGAAATTTTAAATAAACTGCACTCTTTATAATAAATAAACTATACTAACAATAATAAAAATCTTAATAAATACCGTAACAGCCAGAACCAGAACAATAAGCAGCAACAGACTGTTTACAGTCTAAATAATCAAGTTTAAAGGTTTTGTCCAAAAAGACCAACTTGTCCACATTTTCTGCTAAAAGTACAGATCTAGTTGTAGTGAATATCTCCAGCGGTGGAGAAAATCATCTCAAAAACAACAACAGTAGCAACAGCAGTGTGGCTGTATTTGGCCTCATTACTCACAACAACCTCTTCTTGGACCTGCTCCCCAGGTGGGACAGGTCCCTGGAAAAGTTCAGAGTTCAGTCATCACACACTTCTTAGCTGCAGGTGATCTGGTGGATTTCCCTGAAGAGGAAGAAGTCAACTGCTATCTCTGTCCCAGACTGGAAATAAAACACAAAGAGGTAAAAAAAAAAAGAGTTAATAAGATTATAATTTTAAATTAAAAAGTTAATTAGATAATAATAATAAAACAACAATACCTCTTCTTGAACGGTTGAGGTGGTTAAATCTCTCAGTCATCATTCATCAGGGCTTTAATCTGCTCCATGGCTTGTTGACAATATCCGTTTAAACTTTTTCATAAAGTGCTGAACTTTTTGACTGAAGTGTTGACGTGATGGATGTCGTAGTGGGGCTCAATAACTTTAAAGCCTGCACATCAACATTCAGACGTAGATCCAGAGCTTTAAAAACTCCTACATTTTGTGTTATTGTTCTGGACCGCATTGAATTACCTGATGAAGGTTGTTTAAATTTTCATTCAACCTTTATTTACACAGGCTAGCCTCGTTGAGCCATGGGGACTCATTTACAAGAGGGACCTGTCTCACTCACACCCAAGATCAATTTAGAGTTACCAATCAGCCTAACATGCATGTTTTTGGACTGTGGGAGGAAAACGGAGCACCCGGAGAAAACCCACGCATGCACGGAGAGAACATGCAAACTCCACCCAGAAAGGCCCCCGAACCAGGATTTGAACCGGGGACCTGCTCGCTGAGAGGCAGCAGCTCTACCAGTTGTGCCACCGTGCTGCCCAAAAAATGCTGCTGTTATCGGTGTTTGCAACAAGCTGCTGTTCTTGCTCGTAGAAGACGTTCACATTCGGATAACGTCGTTTCAAGTCCGTTAACAAGTTAGTCGTGTTGCTGCTGCAGATCCAGTCTCCGTGAAACAACGTCCACACACAGCTTTGGATTTGCGCTCGTCTTTTAGAACAAGAAAGCCATAACGTTCCCAAACAATAGACCGGCCGCAACGAGAAGCTAGGCTGCTAATGCTACACGTGCTGCAAGATAATAGCGCCATGCTGAAACACGCCTACAAATTTTAGTTCCGTGGCGCATATTCTCCCGATAATAACATTTAATAAGTGAAAAAATAACCGAAACGGTACGCAGGTGGACCGAACCGAACGTGCTGTACCGAAACGGTTCAGTACACCCACGTGTACCGTTTCATCCCTAGTAACTGCATTGTTCCATTAACATCCCCACATCCTTTTGCAGTACAGTGTACTGTACTTCCAGGTTGAGCTTAAGATGTTCCGTTTGCATTCCATCTAAAACGATCACAATGCTCGACATCCCCAAATCTGGCTTTAAACCATGTTGGGGTTTGATATCCAGATTTATTGTTTGACTGGTTTTGTCCAGACAGTAGTGTTAACTAGTGAGAAGCTCATCCTGATGTATTTGTATCACTTGTTTTGTTGAATCCATAGCCTGAAACCTAAAACTAATTCAGATTATTGTTACAGAAAATGTGCAAACAACTGAAAATCACTTTTTTTGTGGAAAATCAATGTTAATATGAGACTTTCTTTTTAAATAATTTAACTGTAAAGTATTTTAACATCATATATTTAATTACTGGTACGGTATGTCCGTTTTAGTTTTAGCTCCACCCCATGTTCCTTAAATTTGATTTCTTACTTTACACATGGCAGTGCCTGCAACCACGCATGAAAAACATTTAATTTAAACTGTAAAGTATAAGCTGGTGAAGATTCTCAGTCGTCCAGGACATGATGAAATCAAAAAAGGCGTTCAATACAGGATCAATACAGGATTCTGCATACAGGATACAGGATTCTGCAACAAATAAAGTCCAGTTGATCCTGTATTGAACGCCTTTTTTGGTAAAGTATAAGCTTTGTTTTGTTTGTGTCAATAACAGACACTGAATCAAGTGTTCAACTTGTCCTACTAGTCATATGTTGGCAGTGTTCATCCATGTTCAGTGTATAGACATGGACTTGTTAGCAGCTGGGTTGAAAATTCTACCATTAAAAATATGTTTAAAAGCAACACAATTATAATTTGATGTCACTGAAACTCTGTAGCTTAAAGTGTCAGTTTAGCTAATAGAAAATTAAAAATCACTCTGCTGTTTTTAACATTTGAAGCTACTTGTGTGTCGAGGTAGCCTGGTTAAAACCAGACCCTTGTCCTTCACTTCGCTTTGTACTAGGGTCTGGGATTTCTCCCATAGAAAACGATTTCTCCTGTCGATTTTTGACCGGACCAATCAGAGAACAGGAGGATTACCGGACCAATCAGAGAACAGAAGGCGGAGTTTTGAACGACGTCGACTGACGTCGTCAGTTAAAATGGCTGCCGCCACGAAGGAATTTTCATGAAAACAAGGTAAAAAACTAGGGATGCACCGATAAATCGGCCCCGATTTCCTTAATTTGGGGAGATCGGTGATCGGCCGATCTTTAAATGAGAAGCCGATTTTATCCACCGATTGCATCTGCCTCCGCAAAGGTCGGAAAATCATGAAAATGTAGGGTGCATTTTGACCTTTTAACACCTGAAAATCTGTATCGGCCAAAATCGGAATCGGCAGGTCAGACTTTCTAAAAATCGGTGATCGGCCAGAAAATTGAAATCGGTTCACCCCTATAAAAAACTATTATTTCTTTGCTGAGAAAAAATATATTTCTTAGCTGACGTTATATCAGAAGTGTTCCTGAGCTTAACAGTTCCTAAATCAATTCACGAAATGGTCAAATCTGCTGGATTTAAATTGTTTCGGTTTGACATTTTCCAAACAGCCTCGGGTGCGCTACGAAAATAAATTATAAAAAATCGAATTTTATCTCAAATGTTTCATCTAGGCCAACAGTCAGTAAATTAGAGCCATATAATTACACACTGGTAGCAGAAAAAATATCCACCGAGTGGTTTCTGAGCTATTTATCTGATAGCCTGGACCTCGCCAGGCTAAACTAACAAAACTCCGCCTTCTGTTCTCTGATTGGTCCGGTCAAAAATTGACCGGAGAAATCGTTTTCTATGGGAGAAATCCCAGACCCTAGTACAAAGCGAAGTGAAGTACAAGGGTCTGGTTTTAACCAGGCTAGTGTCGAGGGGTTTTATGAAGCGATGACTAAACTGGTCCTAAATTTTTACACTTTTTGTGCTTTTTAAATTCAGAATAAGATTTGTTTATCAGAAGATGTCTGGTTTGACTTTTAAAACATGTCTGCTTCTTGAGGACAATGAACAAAGTGGAAGAGTATAGTCATGTTAATTTGCCTAAACCTGATTTAAATCTTACGTGAGACAGTGTGCTGTGGAATTTTAAACAACAGAATGGTTCATCACAGAGATATTTGACTGAGTAAGGCGCTTGTGGTTCAACCTGTTTGGACTTCTATTTTTTTATACGTTAGGTTCGAGGATTGTTTAAGTGTTTCTCAAGTACCGGTAAAAGCGTCTTTATATTCTGTGTTGGTGATTTTTGTATTCGTAGAGAAAATGAGAAAACGATTGTTTTCCTAAAAAAAAGTGTTTTGTAATTAAAAATGAAGTGACTTACTAGTACTAACAATTTTGATTAGCCTGTTTAAAATTATGAATAATCTCTGCATAAAAAAATAATTAACCATCCTCAAAGTGATGCTGAAAACTCAAACTACGGTAAACATTAGCAGGCAATTATATTTAGGATTTGGTATACTTGCTATAGAACAGAAAGGCAACAGAGGAACACTAAAACTGTTTCAATAGAAATCTGTTTGAGAACGGCTGTCTGTGAAATATCAATATACAGTAGCTGTGAGGGAACGTTTTAAAAGGCTGCCCTCGTATTTTATTCTTGTCCTTTATACTGGCCCTTTGTGATTTTCACCACAAAGCTTTTTTTTTTTTAGTTTGACCTAGAAGAGCAGCCTGGAGGGGATAACTGTTCCCCACAGAAATCTACCGGTAGAATGATCCACATCTTCACTTTGATTCATACAAGATACTGTATTGAATTCTCTCCTACTCCAGAACGAAGAAACATGTAAACAAAATGTGACAATAAATACTTTGACCTTGGTTGTCCACATGCTGTTTCTGTGTGTAGCAAGGTGGCCACCTGGCCTAAAACACTTGATTGCTATTAATGATGATTGATGGTTTCAGTTGGGTGTGCTCTGTTTGCACGTGTTAAAAAGCCTGCTTCTGAGACAGGAGGTTGGCTTGAAACACAGCAGTGAAGGCGATGGATCTGGTTGGTAGGCCGCAGACAAAGTCCTCTGGATGGGGTCGAAACATTTCTTCAGTTAAAGAAACAGGTCCAGATGACATGATTTAACCATTTTTGTTGTTTGGGTTGAAACGTTTCGTCTTTCATACAAAAGAGGCTCCTCAGATTTATAAAGTACAGGTAGTCCTCAGGTTACGACGGTCTCGAGTTACGTTTCGTGGTTACGACACGCATCTCCCATTAAAAAATATATATATATTTTGAAATTTTTATTTTGAAAAGCCGAGTTTTACTTCCAGTTTGACGGCAGAAGCAGCGAGCAGTCAGTGGAAAATTACAGGGGAGACCTTATTGTTTGGACCGAGGTTTACGAGACAGACCGGACTGGACCGAGGCAGAGGAGGCTACAGCTGCCCTGTACTCTCTAGAAAAGCTAGTCTGGTTCTCTGGACATTCAAAAAACAAAACAAAACTTGTTGGACCAAGCTGGACCGGCAGAAACGGGTAGAAGCTGTGGAAAAATAGCTGTTTTATGGACGGTGGTTTTACGACGTAAACACATGGAGAATACTACGGAGGAACGGAGGAAACGGCTTCACCAGCAGTCCAGAGTAGGAAATTAACTCATTTTTTCCCTTCATTATGGCTCTCAAATGTATGTGTTTTTTGATATATTATGTAGGGTACTGTGTTAGGATAGGCTAAGTGCTTGGTAAAGTACTGTGCGTATAAGGTGCAGTTTGGACGTATGTTCCGACTTACGTCGAAATTCTGTTTACGACGGAGCGATAGGAACAGAACTCCGTCGTAAGTCTGGGACTATCTGTATTATAAGTAATATTTAGGGCACTGAGTTTGTTGTGGCTAGGCCTGTCGCAATAAACAACAAATCAATCACGTGATAAATGAAATTATCGACCTCATTTTCATTTATCAGCTTTATCGTTTCTTCTTCTCTCTTTCTACTGAAGACACTAGATGACAAAAAGCTCAACTCCGGTGATCCTCACTGACCCCTCTCTTTCTCTTTTTCTTTAAAATCCATTTCAACCGTCCAAAATCGTGTTTTTGGATCCTTAAAAGCAGCCAAGCTGAGAAGCTAAGCTACGAGCTAAGCTAACAGGCTGACCACAGGAAAAACACTTCCATCTTGTCGAAGCTCCAAAAAATCGCGGTTGAAATCCGTGCCTTCATGTGAAAAGTTGTTTTTCTCTGCAAAAAGAAGCCGAGAATTTGTTAACTGATTTTTTTTTATTTTATTAAAAGTTTTGTGACAAATGCTATGCTAAAAAGCTCAAACCACACTGAGCGTCCACCATTTTGAGAACTAAAAAATAGGAATGAGGCAGCCCATGTCACATCAAGGGGCCTCCTTCCCATTTTTCTTACAGACATGCTGCTCACTCCCTCACTATCCATCCTTGGGGTCAAACAGTCTTATACTGCCATCCAGTGGTAAAAAAAAAGGTACTAGATACAAAATTAACCAACATTTCTTCTTCAATTAGACAATTACTAATTATTGGCAAATTTTAAACAACATTATCGTTTATCACAATAATTTCTGAGACAATTGCCCAGCAAAATTTGTTATCGTGACAGGCCTAGTTGTGGCTCCTCGGACCGATGAAGTCCTTTGGATGAAAGACAAAACGTTTCAACACAAAGAAACCGTCCACAGGACATGACTTAACTTGGTTGGAATCTTGGAAAACTTTCTGTCTTGCTTTGAAAACCTACTTCAGTGTTGTTTTCCTTCTTCTTTCTAACCGGAGCAACTTTGTTTTCTCTCTTTGCATTATTCTGTTATCTAAAGGTTGTAAAGACATGAATAATGCCCCCGTTGCACCACACAAGCCAACGCTTCTTTTAAAGATGACTGAGGGCCGGGAAAATAAGTTTACTGAAAACTCAAGCTTTGGTGACAGCCCCATCCCGTCACCAGACGAAGGCATCGAGGAGGATAAGGTAAAGTTTTATCTTCCTTTGCACTAATAAGCATGTGGACGTATCCTGTTTTAAGATCCTTATTACCTTTTTATTTTATTCAGTTTTCATTTCTATAGTTGAAAAGGAATTTTTAAGGTGAAAATAAATCTGTGCTCATTTAATACTTTGTTGGATGAGGTAATTTTTTGTTTTGTTTCCTCTCGGAAACTTGCAAACAGCAGTTTAGTCACATGAGCTTCTCTTGGTCTGAGTTCTGATTGATTGGAAACCTGTCTTATCAGGCTGTGGTGGAAGAGGAAAAGGCCAAACCCATCCCGATTCTTTTGGCAAATTTAGACGAGCACTCGTTTCAGCTGGACACTTCTGCGCTGGAGAAGATCCTGCTGCAGGATCACGTGAAGGACCTGAATGTGGTGGTCGTATCTGTGGCCGGCGCTTTTCGCAAGGGCAAGTCCTTCCTGCTGGACTTCATGCTGCGCTACATGTACAATCAGGTGAGGCAAAGTGTTTATTAGAGCACATGATTTAAGAGTTAATTTAAAATAAAAACAACTCAGTTTGGAGTCATTTAAGTGATTTCTGTTGCTGTTTGCAGAACAGCTATCTTAAGTCATCCATATTTATCTTAAAACGTCATTCGGTTTCCTGATGCACGCTCAATAATCCAGGTAGAAAATTCTAAAAAAGTTAAGTACGGTCCTCTGGACATTCAAAAAACAAAACTAAACAAAAAAATTGTAGAAACGTTTCGTCTTTCATCCGAAAGACTTCTTCAGTCTGAGGTGCTGTATTCAGCTCAGTCTTATAAATGGCACCTTATCATAGTGGATCAACCAGTTTGCTGCTGACAACAACATCATCAGGCCCTCATCTCCAAGCCAGCGGTCACTCTTTCAGGGATGAAGATGGTCACAACCTTGATAGAGAGGAACGATGGTTTGTGAGAGTAAAGGAGGCCATCTTTGTGAAAAGAAACTGTCCATAATTAAACAGAGGTGGAGGCCTCCGGGTTCAACTGTTCCCCTCTAAGGCCGAGTTATACTCGCGCTTTGGTCCGCTGGCTGGAGCACGCAGACTGCGCGCGCACTGAGCCGTGCAGCTTCTGCGTTTACAGTGTCGCCGCTGTGTTTATAGTTGATGCACGGCGGCGCATGGCAAAGTGCTGTTCTTTTACGGACCAGCAGGTGGCGGTACCCTCTAAAACCTGTGCATATGTTGCAAGAAAGGGTGTCGAAGAAGAAATCTACCATAGAAGAAGAACTGTTTGACGTCATACAACAACAAAAAATGGCTTTCCGCTTGCGTGCTGAACTGTTGTCTTTATTAGAGGAGCAAATAAAGACAACAGTTATTGTGTCTTCCAAGAATTCTGTGCCATTTGCACATCTTTATGTTCTCTCATAGAGGGATCATATAAATGGCGATACTCCCGGATGCGTTCAGCAAGAGCAGCTTCGAAAGCGTCCATTGTCAACGGCGCGCACTAGCCTTGCACAGTTTCAAAAAATTGGAGGTGCACGACAAGCGCCAAAACGACGCACGGGGCCTACGCGCA
>JBBPBX010063494.1:0-20515 GCA_038048925.1 Garcialebias charrua | reverse complement strand
ATATTGTATATATGAACAGGCTGTTTGAGCCAGATCTCAAACAACTCAAAGGTTCTACTGAAAATGACAAGTTCATACACAACAAAAAGACTTAAAATTGTTACTTTTTTATCCCTTTTTTCTCACTAGAATAATTAGTGCCAATTAGTGTTTGTGTAAAGGTATATTTGAAATGTGTGTGATTTACTTCAGGCAGCACGGTGGCGCAACTGGTAGAGCTGCTGCCTCTCAGGTCCCTGGTTCAAATCCCAGTCCGGGGGCCTTTCTGGGTGGAGTTTGCATGTTCTCTTCAATGTTCTTTAATGTGTGTTTTTTAGATTGTTGTATTTGAAGTAAAGTTCTAAAAAAGGACCAAAAAATTTTTTTGAAGGTGACTTAGTACAGCTTTACCACGTAGTGGCACTGCTTCACCATGGAAATAATTATACGTACATCAGTTCTTGGTATGGAAGCTCATTACAAAATTCTTATATTGGTTTAATCGTTACGAAATTACCAATAATTTAAGTGCATGCTTTATTTCAGTGCATGCTAATGAAGAGTTGTGTAAATAAAAACCACCACTAGATGGCTGTCTTTGATTATTTAATCATTTAATTATTTATTAATAAAAAAATCAGTGTCAGCTGTACATAAAAAATTGTTTTGCTTAAGACAGTTCCTATTCATAAACAGAATTATAACATTGTCTAGGAAAATTTATAAATTTATATAAATATATTTTAATTAATATTGATAAATATAGTATACCCTGATGCATGCTCAATAATCCATAATATAATCAATAAAAATAATAAATATAGTATGTTTCATAAATACATTTGATTTATATCAAATATGTGTTGTAATATATCAGCTTAGAGGATATAATTTAGCACATCTTCATAATTCACAGTACATATTCCTTAATCGGCAAAGATTGTGTTCACTCCTTGTTTTCTGAATTAAACAGAAAACAGAGCAGTGTTCACAGTGAACAGTAGTTTGTGCTACAGTGTAGAGGGTGTATTTATTTATTTGAAAATAAATTTCAAGAAGAATCATCTGCTGTCGACTGGCTTTATTTGGACACTTCGATGAGGTTGGGGTCAGAAACTCTAAAGTACAGTGAGGTGATGGGCCCCATGGCCCCAGTCCTTTCTAGGGCCCTCTTCAATTCTCAACACCACCATCCTGCAGAGGAGAGGACAACAACTGACTCTATAGGCTTTTATTTCACTCACTTCTGACTTGTTTTCTGAATTATAAGAAAGTCCAGGCGAGGTAAATTCAGCAACTGAATCCAGTTTTGTTGACAAATACCTTCAGATGAGCAGTCACTAAAGACAGGCGGTTTTTGTTACGAGCACAGATCATCCTGTGCTTGGCTTGTGTTTCAAACTCTTGGCCCAGCTGAAGATGAAGTGAAGAGTAAACTTCTGCTGACCAAAACTAAGAGCCTTATGGTTTGCCTGGAAAATGCAAACAGGAAATCTATTAATTTACTTAAAAAAAATTATAATTCAGTAGAAAAATTTGTACTGGTTGATTGATTGGACTGTAACGTATTTATGCTGTCACTGCACCCTCTGGTTGACCCATTACTGTTATAATCTCGAGGAACCCAGATTTGTATGACACCCGGAACGAGGCAGACACAGGCAGATACAAATGACAGTGTTTATTATTTACAGTGGAAAATCAAACGAAGCTTCTCTGCAACTCAGGTTGACACCTGTGAGTGGCCTCTGGCCTCTCTGAGAACGGATGGACTCTGAGTCAGAGCATCATTGAGATCCCTGTTAGTGTTGGATTTGTCATTCTGGAAAGACGATGTGGTGTCATTCACGTGAGCTCTTTGCAGCTCTAGTGGTGGTGCAGGTGTAACGGACACTACCTCGGTGGGAGGTGTGTTCTCAGTCACTTGATGGTTGTATTTGGGTGGGGAGGTAGTTGACCTTCCAGAAGTGTCCAGTGCCAAGCACTGTCAGTACAGTTCTGGTATAGCAAATGTGGGCAGAGTTTGGCACAACTGGGCCCAAACTTTGAGATTCTTAAAATCAATCAAAGGCTGAAATCGGGTCAATAAATCTTGTCCCACCAATAGTGGAATTGTTTCTAAGTCAGACACATAAACTGGATGAGTAAGTGTCATGTTACCAATCTTAATACAAGAGTACTTCCGGCTCTGGACGAAGCAGCAGCTTTTCTCCTCCGCTCCTTCCCTCCCGAGTTTTCCTCTCCATGCTTGGCCACTTTGTCTTGTCTGCAGTTTTTCAGTGCTCGCTCGAACGCATATTGAAGATGGATCTGGTTTCGTGGGTTGTCAACTCTATTGATAAAAAAATTTCTACGAAGCATTCCGGTCCAGGGGAACCGGCTTGCCCTTTGCAGTCGCATCCAGCTAGGTACATCATGGATTCCTGGGGAGAATGGAAGATGTTATGCTTGGACGTGCTTTCTGTCGAAGATGTGGAGGATTTATTCATAATTGGATTTATGATAGCAGTCTGCTTTTTGGCTTGTGTAGAGTTCTCTTCTATTGGAAAATCAGGAAGACTTCCGCGGCAATCAACGCGCTGTAGAAGCTCCCTTCTCAAAACGAGAGTGTGATCCGTGCTGTGACCTCCATGAATCAGCTGCTTTATGAACTGAACCACAAAGTGGAAGCGGCCACTGAGGACCGCAGACCACTGGTAAGGTTTGGGACTCGTATGCAGCCAGGAGGGTCACATCTGGGGGAGGACTCATAGCTCGGGTCGGTGAAAAGCTTCCCATAATTTGGAGTGTATTGGATTTTGGACGGCCACCTGGACTCAAGGCTACAGAAAGTACACTGTGAGCCTGCCCTGAAGATAAATCATGCTAATCTAATCAGACTCCCCGAGCAACCTTGGACAGGCTGACTACAAATTCTTCGGAGTAGAAGCAACTGAAGAATGAAACTACTGCAACCCCCCTCCCTCCCCGGAGAACTTTCTGTGTGCTCTAAGTCAGATAAGGCTGGCTGGTCCTGTCATCATCAGAACTCTGGCTAATCTGAACGGAGCTCATGGACTTTATCTCACTGCTTCGCCCTCATATGCAAATGTGATTTGTCTTAACTGTTGCTTGCTGGTAGAGTTTTTTGCTGTATCATATGGTGTCCTGTAAGACAAAATGTGATAGAACTTTTTTGTTATACCACTGATTACCCTCATGTTACCTTCCTTTTTTTTCCCATATCTAAGATTGTGGCGGCGCGGTTTAATTACTGCCGTGGCTACGCGCACTCGCCCTTATCTTAAGGACGGGTGTGCGTCAATTGCAATGTTTTTGTGCCCCGGTGCAATGACGATGCCAATAAAGATATATTCTATTCTATTAAACTGTATCTGAGTCACAAAGGATAAGGTTGTGCTGTTAGAAGCATAAGGTGTAATACCAAGGAGGCAAGGCTGAAGAACTAAGTCCTTGTTGGCGTGTTTCGCTGCTGACTGCAGTTTCTTGAACAGGGTGGCTGACATCAGGGTGACATCTGCCACGGTGTCAAGGAGTGCGTCATGAGTGAGGACTTTTTCCAGCATTAGTGGAAAGTAAAACTTTCCTGCGAGCCCCCGTTCGGTAAGGTCACACAAAAGTTGGTGAAATGGAGGTTCCTCTAGCCCCTTTCATTAGTCAGATCCGCACTATTCCCGCACAGACCAGTCCGGCTTTAATTCCCCTCGCGTCATTCATAAGACCACAGTTGAATGCGGGTTGATCCAGCTCAAATAAACATGTTCAGAAAAGAAGCCGTAACGCAGCTCCAAAAGAGGCGTGGAGCAGAGCTGGACTGGACCGCGACGTATTTATTGTGGGACAGACGTCAGACGTTTACAAGTTGTCGTGCCTTTTTAAATATTTCCTCATAATAAATGTACAGCTGATGTATCACTCCAGCCCACGCGCAGCACACACACACACACACACACACCTGGTGTGTAAACGTTGAAGACCCCAAATAGAACCTAAGCAAACTCACACATACACACTCACAGAGTCGCTGCGAGAGAGAAAGGGGAAAAAAAGTGAAACTAACACACACACAGCGCGCGCACACACACACACACACACACAACGGAGCTGTGTCCCTCCAGCGCGCGCGCACACACACACACACACAGCGGTGTCCCCCCAGCACGCGCGCGCACATACACACACACACACACACGTGTGTCTCCGTGTGTGTCTCGCTGCGAGAGAGGGAGGCGCGCACACACACGCCGGGAGAAACGTGGGAGAGTACGTCATTATTCAAATCAGTTTGAAGCCGCAGCAGCGCCGACACCTTTCACAAGTCGACAGATCCGGGTTTAACACTACCTCTAGTCGCGGATCAAAGGCGCATCAGAAGCGAGTAAAATTGACCCGGCAATGCGCGTTCGTGTTTCTTATGAATGCTCGTTGGAGGACTGAACACGCATCAGAGCCAGACTGAAGCGTCTTATGAAAGGGGCTTCTAGGAATTCAGAGTAGTTGTTCTCGAAAGAGAGGTCCTCATGGTACATTTGAACTTCTGAGATGGCACACGTGGTGTGTGAGTAGTCAGTCTGTTGTTCTGGAGGAGGAACAATGTCAGAAATAATTACAATCTGCGGAGGCAGGTTGAGGTTCTAAATCTGCAGCTTGTTGGTCCTACGGTTGGCCAGAGAGGTCACTGACAGAAGGTCAGCACTTTTGTTGTCATTGTCTTGGTGCGTTTCATTAAGGAAATGTTTAATTATCTCAAGTTCTTTAAGAGTCAAGTTAGTAGACTTACCTCTTTTGGTCTTTGGTGATCCTTTGAATTTTTCAGAATGTTTCTGACATACTTACTGAAGGTGGTTTTCTTCCAGGTAGGGAGTGACAATCCTGAAAGGTGTGGGTCTGAGTAGGAGAGTGTTTACACCCCTGAAGAGGTTTCCAAGACCTTGGTATTTACCGGGACCTTTCCTTTGGTAAGGTGTCTTAGGCCGGAAATTTTTGCTCTGGTTGAATCAGTGTCCACGCTTGCACTGTTAAGTCCCAAAGTTGAGGGTACAGTGTTCACAGTGAAAACATTTTTGGGTTCCGCTGGCTTGAATTGGTTCAGCTTTTGAAAAGCCCTGCAGGCTAATTCTCTTAGCTGAAGGATGGTAAAGATTTGTGGGTCGGCAGAAATGCAGAGTACCGTATGTTTCGGACTATAGGTCGCACCCGAGTATAGGTCGCCTTGTCCAATTATTGCCAAAGAATTGGAAAAATCCATATATAGGTTGCACCTGAATATAGGTTGCACCTACGTCAAAATGTGGACCGTGTTTAGCTCTGCTGCAAATGTCTCTTCCACAGGAGGGCACAGCAAGGCTTTTAAAGGGATTGTGACATGATTTTTTTACTATTCATAAAATTGCTCAAAATATATATATTTTATCATTTAAATATGTTTGTTTTTGCAAACAAAATGATAAATCACTTTAATTTTGCTTTAAAAGTGATTTTGAACTTCAAGCCGTGTTTAATCATGGGAAATCCCATTACACACGAACGCACCATCTGTGATGTCACACTGGGCAGAGCTCTGGGCTTGTCACAGTGCGCAGGTATGAGCAGCTCGACATGAAGGAAGTCTGATACAGCATCAGACCTAAATTAGATCCTGTTGTTTCTTGTTCCATCACCCAAACTATTTTCTGCTTCCCAAAATGAAGACAAATAGCTCAAATCTTCACATAGATTGATAAATTCGTCCAGTTTTAAATTGTCCGCTATTAAAGACACCACAGCCCTCTGCCCAGTGTGACATCACATATGGTGCGTTCGAGTGTAATCGGATTTCCCATGATTAAACACGGCTTGAAGTTCAAAATCACTTTTAAAGCAAAATTAAAGTGATTTATCATTTTGTTTGCAAAAACAAACATATTTAAATGATAAAATATATATATTTTGAGCAATTTTATGAATAGTAAAAAAATCATGTCACAATCCCTTTAAGAAGATTAATGCTTAAAAACAATTAATTGTTTGATAAAAAAAATATAGCAAATATTAGTCTGAGCTGAACTTTTCTTTAATAAATTAATAATTTTAGCAGGATAAACACCTAAAAAAAATATTTGTTAGCTGACATTATTGTAAGAGTGTCTCAGTTTAATTTTTGTTAATATATGATTACAAATCAGCTTATTTTATAAAAAGCCATATATAGGTCGCACCCGACTATAGGTCGCAGGCCACGAAAAAATGATAAAAAGCTGCGACCTATAGTACAGAAAATATGGTAATCTGGTAATTGACTCATTGAGATTCTGGACGAAGAGTGTTTTAAAGTTAAGTTGTTCTTCCATGTTGGGGTAATTCTGTGAGCTAAAGTAAGCATTGAACAACCGGTGGAAGTAAGCATGTGGGTGTTCATCTCTTACTTGTTTGATTGTCATTGTAATCATTATTCCTGATGAGGAAGCAAAGTCAGAAAACTCTTTCTCTATAGCTTGGCGCAAGAGAGAAAAATCAGATCTGATGTGAGAAGTCTGTCGGTCGACAAACCTTTTGACTTCTGTGTTAGATGCTATTTTAATGAGATACATCTTGTCCTCGATGGTTGCATGTGGAAACCGTCTGAGGTTAATATTCCACATCATCAAGGTACGATTTTACATCAGTACCTGTGTGAGGGTCAAAATTTTGAATTTGTTTAGCAATCATGTCCAGATCTTTGTTTGTTAGTTCAGATTGAGCCTGGGTTGTCATTGGTGGTGAGGAGGGGTTCAGTCTGACCACTCCAACTCCAACTCTGGTGGAGGACCTGAACATGAAGTTAAAATACAACTGGACACATGCAATGAGGACACGATGAGTTTATACACACACACACACCACTATGTCTGGTCAGTGTTTGTCCTGTTCGTCACATTTTTCTTGTCTTGTGTTCCCACTCATGGTCTGCACCTTGTCATGGTGAGTGAGCTTCAAACAAAGACAGGCCGCCACTTTTTAAATGTTAGTTTTTTTTTTTTTTAAATCAATGTTCATCAAGTTCTGCAGAAGCCTGTTTATCATCCATTCATTCTAATCAGGTGGGTCAAGAGGACCCTCTTTAAAGGACCGCCCATGGCGTCCCACAATGAAAAATACCTCATATGGGAGAGAGGAGGGCACAAAGAAAAACAAAGATAAACAAACAAACAAACAAACAAACAAAAAAACTATAAACAGACAAGTACAAGAGCCTGGGGAAAACAAAACAGTAAACACGAAAAAGAAATTTGGACGTCCCAAAGCACATCCACATAAGAAGACGTGTGAGTTTTCTCCAGGTACTCCAGTTTCCTCCCATAGACCAAAAACATGCATGTTGGGCTGATTTGTAACTCTAAATTGTCTCTAGGTGTGAGTGAAAGAGTGAATGGTTATTTGTTTTGTTTGTCTCTGTGTGTCCCTATGATGGACTGGAGACCTGTCCAGAGTGTACCCCGCCCCTCGCATAGTGACTGCTGTTGTTACACCATATTCTGGACATGGGCACCGGCAACCCCCCATGGCCCAAAATGGAAGAAGCGGGTAAAAAGATAATGGATGGATGGATGGTTTGTACGAAAGCAAATAAATAAATAAACAATCAAATGTCAATAAAGAATAGAAAATTCTTGTTAATACATTTTATAACATTAGAAGTTTAACGCTTGTATTGAAATCTGGATTGTAATGTGTAAATGAATGTTAAATAATAAAATGAACATGTGATGCTTTAAGATGTTCTTTTTTCCTCCAGCCGTTTCTTATTTTATTATCTTCCATGTTTACTGATTCAGATCCTAGTCCTGTGTTTTCTCACACCACAGAAGAAGAAAAGGTGTTATGCAACAAGTGGTTCCCTTCCTGAGATCAGAGCGTCCCGCTGAAGGAACAGGGCTGTTGTGATTAATGAGAACACGCACGCACACGGGGCTGACACTACAGGTGATAAATATATGCTTTAGTTAATGTGACGCTGCATTGTTTTACACAGTCCCGTAGGCATAACATATAAATACTCAACACATGTATTCCCATCTGCCCTTTGTTTTCTAATTCCTCTGAGATCACGGCCTGAGAGATGCTTCTGCTTATCAAAATGAGACGATATTTACTGTATTAGTGGGCGGCTGTGGCTGAGTGGTTAGAGCAGTAGTCGTCCTCCAATGCAAGAGTTGGGGGTTCGATTCCACCAGCACATGCCATAGTGTCTCTTGGTAAGACACTGAACCCCTCAGTGTCTCTGATGTGTGTCCCATCGGTGTGTGAATGTGATAAGCTGAGTCCTTGAAGTTTTAATAATCAATCTTTTAATTTTGTTTTCTTTGCTCAATTTTCTTTTTCTTTCAGCTGCTCCCTTCTTCAGGGATCACCACAGTGAACTAATTCACACAAAGACTTGGAAATTATTTTTTACGCCATATGCCCTTCCTGGCACAACCACAGACCACGAGCTACCGCAGCCCTCTGTGTGGAGAAGAGAGCTGCTAGGGAACCTGGAGGAGCAGATGGTGGGGGTTAAAGGTATTGTGACATGATTTTGTAAATTTGAATATTTGTCAGAACATATATATCTTATATCATTGAGCTCTGGTCGTTTTTGCATAATAAATTATAAATATATTAAATTTTTATTCCAAGTTATGGTAGTTTTTTTCTCTGGGATACGCCCCTAAAAATCTGCGCATTTCCGCAAAACATCATCTTGACGTGACAACGGGAAGGCACGCTCCAACGTGCATTTAAATAATAATGGCGGAGCATGTCCTATCGCGTCTGAGATATCATTTTGAGACAGTAAATCTTCCAAAACTCTCATTAATAAACACTCCCTGAATAAAAAAATTACAGATGTTACCTGATGGCGCAGACATAATTTAAAAATGCATACATAGCAACGTGTTTGCTCCGGGCTCTCGGCTAATATTTTTAGAAGCTATCTTGGCTAACAAGAGTCCCTGACACCGGTCACGTCTGAGATATATCATTTTAAGACAGTAAATCTTCCAAAACTCTCATTAATAAACCCTCCCCGAATAAAAAGAAACGAGATGTTACCTGATGGCGCAGACATAATTTAAAAATACATACATAGCAACGTGTTTGCTCCGGGCTCTCGGCTAATGTTTGTTAGCTGCTATGTCGGCTTATTACCGGTCGCGTCAGCGATATATCATTTTAAGACAGTAAATCATCCAAAACTCTCATTAATAAACCCTCCCCGAATAAAAAGAATTACCTGATCGCGCAGACATAATTTAAAAATACATCATTAGCAACGTGTTTGCTCCGGGCTCTCGGCTAATGTTTGTTAGCTGCTATGTCGGCTTATTACCGGTCGCGTCAGCGATATATCATTTTAAGACAGTAAATCATCCAAAACTCTCATTAATATCCCTCCCCGAATAAAAAGAATTACCTGATCGCGCAGACATAATTTAAAAATACATCATTAGCAACGTGTTTGCTCCGGGCTCTCGGCTAATGTTTGTTAGCTGCTATGTCGGCTTATTACCGGTCGCGTCAGCGATATATCATTTTAAGACAGTAAATCATCCAAAACTCTCATTAATAAACCCTCCCCGAATAAAAAGAATTACCTGATCGCGCAGACATAATTTAAAAATACATACATAGCAACGTGGCCTGTATCGCGGCTATTGTGTTAGCTATCTGATTCGGCTAGCTTGTTAGCAGCGAACAAACATAATCTGCCGTGATAATTGGCTTTATACACTCAAAGTGTATAAAGTAAAACAACATGAACTCACGTAAAATAAATAGTTTATAATCTAAAACACTACACACCTCCGATTATGTTTACACAAAGACTTACTCATCTCCTGGACAGTCTTCCGATGGTCCCTGCGTTGTTTCGACATGGTAGCTCCTGTGGGACTTTCTTCTGTAGATTTTCTTTTAAAAATAGTAGGAATAGCATCCGGTTTTAAAAGTCTTCTGAATCTTACTGGTAATCCTAAAGATTCTTTTATACCAGGTGCTGAAAACAATCGGCAGTGAAATGGTCGCTGCAGACATAGGACTCCTGGAACCCACCGGTCCTTGTCTGGTCCATTCTTGACAAAGTTTGAACTATTGAATGATAAAGCTCTGTATTTGTTGTATAACACAATCATTGTTCCACACTTAATCTATTGTATTGATGTTTGGGGGAATGCGTGTAAAACAATCACAAAGCCTATTTTTGTATTACAGAAAAGAGCTGTAAGAATTATCACTAGAAAACATTACCGTCATCCATCAAGTACATTATTTTATCAACTGAAGTTATTGAAGTTCCATGATTTGGTAGACTATAATATTTTATCAGTTATGTATAGGGCTCAAAATAATGCATTACCTTTAAATATCCAAATGCATTTTGTTAAAAGACAAAGTTGTTATAATCTTAAGGGGACAGAGATGTTTGTAAAACCACAATTCAGAACTAGTTTGAAGGGACGTTCTACCTCAATCCAGGGAATTAGATTATGGAATGGCTTGGAGAATGTAGTTAAAAATGCCAAGTCAATGTTTACATTTAAGAAAATGATCAAAACGAATGTGTTAAAAAATATATATGAAATAGCGTAATGTGTATTGTATTAGTTAGAAAATTAGAAAGAGTTAGTCATTTTGTACTGTTGGTTGAAGATTATTATTGTTTAATCTGATTGTTGGAAAAAAGGGGCAGATATAATAAGATTTATTCTTCTTTCTGCTACCTTTCATTTTTTTATATTTTGTACATTATCATTTATGGGATTGTCTTGTATTGTTTCTTTTGTAAAAAAAAAAAGAACAAATTTAATAAACATAAACAAACATAAACATAAACAATTCTCCCAGTTTACAGTATTTATTTAGTTTTCTTTTTGTTGTAGTTTACAATTTCCACTCAGTTAAAAATAATTTCAGCACACAATTGGAGTTTAAAGGCAAAAAATGGAGCAACTGATGGAAAACGTATTACAAGATACAAGAGCTTTTATTAACATTGCACCAGTTCTCACCAATACAACGTGATAATGTATACACAGTCATCCAGAAGAGGGGTAGAGAATGTAAAGCTGCTGCTTATTCAAACACATGACATGTTCTTCAGCGCGGCCTCTCTCATCCGTCACGGGATGAAGGTCAAATCAGATATGGAAAAAGGAAAACACAATAGGTATCATTTGTGATATTCAAAAAAAGAATCTATCAAAGATTGCCTTAAGACACTCTATGATAAAGTCCCAAAAACTCTATCAGCATTAAGCACAACCAGACAAGACATTGTTGCAGTTTGACGACATGCAAGGAGATCAAAGAGTCTGTGAGTAACATTCAGATAAGCACAGTTCAGCAGTTGTTCAGCTTGGCGCTATCCGAGCGCACACACAGAGATCTCTGGGGGGGGGGAGGAGGTCAGCAAGGTCTCTTCAGCTCTACGACTCCAGGAGAATAGTTTCCAGACAGCCTTCTTTTCAAGGTCGTGTGCAGAAACCAGATTAGATAGTTCTTTTGTTTATCTTCAATCCAGGCCACAGTGTTCTTTTTGACTGCAGCCTTCCAAGTCCAGGTGCTGTTCAGGTCCAAAATCGCCGAATCATATGAGGTTCCGAGCTACGAACCCCCATCTGTGCCCTGATTGAGGCCGGGCGGCTGTAAACGAGTTCCAAAGCGCACCGCAGGTCCGCGGTGGTCTACCGCCGCTCCCATCGTGCGATTCAGTTCGTACAACAGCTGGGATGAGGAGCTCACAGCCCGGATCAGAGAATCTTGCTGATCAGGAAGTTTGGCCAGCGCGCTGATAGCCGCCGAAGTCTTCCTGAGCTTCCAGTAGCAGACAGCTCCGCTGACGCCAAAAAACAGAGCAGCTGCCACCAATATCCCAATAATCCACAAATCTTCCACGTCTTCGACAGACAAGACGGTCAGACACATAGGTTGCCACTGTCCCCACGAGTCCATCATGTATCCGACAGCGTGCGTGTCAGAGGGGCAGACTGCTTCTCCTGGCCCGGTCCGCTTCGTGGAAAAAATCTTATCTATAGAGGAAACAGCCCAATTTATTAAATCCATTGCAAATTGGTTCGAGTGAGCGCTGAAGAGTCACAGACGAGACAAAAAGCAAGCAGGGAGGAGGAAAACTTAAGGAGGGTAGGAGCAAAAAGATATGCGACTTGCTTTGCCAAGAGCGGAAGTAGAAGATATTAAAGTGCAAAGTTATTTTGGTTTTGGTTTGGGGGGAAGTGGTCGTGCAGAGGTTGGAGAAGGTGAGCCTCTGAAGGTCATCTGTTCAAATCCCCAGACTGACAACATCAAATGCAGGTGGGACAGGTTTGCACCCACACCTGCATCCACCCTCATTTGCACCACTCTTGAGCCCTTGAGCAAGGCCCTTAAACCCATATCATATCAAAAGTATGAAAATGGATGGAAAATATTTGATTTTGAGAAATGACCATAGATATATAGATATGTGACAGCTGTGGCTGAGTGATAAGAGCAGTCGTCCTCCAATGCAAGAGTTGGGGGTTCAATTCCACCAGCAGTCACATGCTGAAGTGTCCCTGAGCAAGACACTGAACCCCTCATAGCCTCTGATGTGTGTCCCATCAGTGTATGAATGTGATAAATCTCTTGATTATTCTTTGTAGAGATCTAGTAGAGTGCTATATGAATGGGTAAATGAGAAACAGATTGTGTTGTAAAGAGCTTTGAGTGTCTTGATAAGATAGAAAAGTGCTATATAAGTACATTTGTACTTATACTTGTATAAGTACCATATTTTCCAGTCTATAAGTCACACCTTTTTGCCTAATTTGCATGCCCTGCGAGTAATAGAGAGGCGAGACTTGTTTATGGATTTTGCCCCCATATTTTTAGACAAATTTTTGGCTCAGATAGGACCGTTTTTCATTTTGGCAAAAAATGGTGCAGTACCACTTTTGTTCGCTAGGGTACACCGACCGTTCCCACCTCATGTGTCCGACGGCAGCCTCCTCTGGTCGGACTGACTCTGTCGCAGACCGGCCTGCTGCTCTGGAGGTATGAACTACGGTTAGCTCAGTGTTTGTTAGCAAATAGCTCATAAACCACTCGGCGGATTTTCTTTAAACTTACAGAAAGTAATTATTTAGTGGTAATTTACAAACTGTTAGCTGTTGGAATTGTTTGAGATAAAATTTGATGTTTTATGGGCATAAATGTGTCGCGGCTAGCTTTGTTGTTTTTTCGTGTACAGTATATTTTAGCAAATAGCTCATAAACCACTCGGCGGATTTTCTTTAAACTTACAGAAAGTAATTATTTAGTGGTAATTTACAAACTGTTAGCTGTTAGGGTTGTTTGAGCTAAAATTTGATTTATTTATAATTTATTTTCGCAGCGCGCGCGACCGTTTGGAAGACGTCAAAGCGAAACAATTTAAATCCAGCAGATTTAACCATTACATGAATTTATTAAGGAACGGTTAAGCTAAGACACATGTTTGCTATAATTTTCAGCAGACAAATAATTGTTTTTTACCATGTTAATATTGTTAAAAGTCCTTCCGTGCATGCTTCTGTGGCCTCCATTTTCAGCAGGGCAAATGACGCGATGATGCGTCGCGTAGCGGTGACGCATAATAGATGCGACTTAAATAAAGGTGCGACATGTTTATGGATTTTTCCAATTTATGGCCAATAACTGGACAAAGCGACTTATAGAAAGGTGTGTTATCAGGCGGAAAATACGGTACATTTCCATTTACCATATGACTACAGATTTTGTCATTATGAAGACAAAGGCAAAAAATATATATTTTCTTGTAATCCAATACTTAAGAGATCAACTATTGTGGTGAAAAACAAAAATGGTAATCTAATATTTTAGTCACCATGATGGTTATGTGGTTAGCACTGCTGCCTGACAGCAAGGAGGTTCAGAGTGTGATCCCCAGACTGGGCCTGGGGTGATCCTGTGTGGAGTTTCCACAGTACTCTGGTTTCCTCCACATTCCAAAAGCATCCATTTTTAGGTTGCCTTCAGTCCCAGGCCTCCCTTGAAAAAGAACTCTGTTATCTCTTTGGGATTTGCCTGGTAAAATAAATATTAAAGAAAGAAGTAATATTGTAAATGTGACTTTATTGGTACAGCACACTACAGTGTGACTCATCCTGTATATGTGAAACACTCGACCACTGACATACTTCCAAAGATGCTCCTGTTGTGTATTTGACTAAAATTGTACAGTTTGCCCCTGAGAAAATATGATAATTTATTGTTATGTTTAATCACATAAAGCGTTATTATTTAAAGATCATGTAGCATTTGTCCATAAAGTTAAGTCAGGTTTCTTCTTGTTGAAATGCTGGTGAAGATTCTCAGTCATCCAGGACATGATCAAATCAGAACAAGCGCTCAATACAAAAACGAAACAAAAAATAAAAAAATAAAGTCCAGTTGTTTTTGTATTGAGCGCTTGTTCTGATTCTTGTTGAAATGTTTCGTCTCTCATTCAGAAGACTTCGTCAGTCCGAGGAGTCACAACAAACTCAGTCTTATCAATCACACCAGTCCTTGTAGGATTTTTCTACCTGGATTACTGAGCATGAACTTTGATGTTTTGAACCACTTGGCCATGGCTGCCTCAAACGAGTCTGTGGGGGAGAGGATGGGCTCCAGAAATCTTCTGAGCGCCATCACATTGGTTGACCCACTATGTGCAGGTGCTACAGTCTATACAGTATAAGACTGGGTTTGTTGTGGCTCCTCGGACTGCAGAAGTCTTTTGGATGAAAGACGAAACGTTTTAACTAAAAGAAACCGTCCAGACGACCGGACTGAACATTGCTGGATTTTATACCTGGAGTATTGAGCAGCATGTAGCATTTGATCACCGACCTTGACCTCTTAGTGGCTTCAAACATCTGCTAAGCTCATGGGAAAAACCAATGCAGACATGTTCTTGTTTTTAGTTTCTACATCGCCTCACAACCTAGCTGTTGGTTTCTTTTGCACTTGTTATTCTCAATTTGTATGCATCCTTTATGATTGTCCACTGTTGTCATCATTCTTTGTTAAAACCAGGTCTCTTGTAAATCAGTCCCCGAGGCTCAATGAGACTAACCTGTACAAATAAAGGTTGAATGAATCGCACGTTGTGTTTTTCAGGAAATGGTATCCCGTTCTGGGCCATCAAGAACAGCTGGGGGGACGAGTATGGAGAGCAGGTAAGAAGAACACACCAGCTTAAATGAAATCACAGTGTACTGAGTAAAGTGATTTACTTCAGTATACAGGAAGCCTTTCTGTTGTGTTCAGTCAGGTTGATAAAAAAGAACTTGTTTTGTCATAAAGTGGACATTTTGTTGTCACAGGAAGAGAATAAGAAAAAAAAGTTACCAATAGATCTTTGCGTTACTGTTTGTTTCCTTTTCCTACAGGGTTACTACTACTTATACAGGGGGTCCAATGCATGTGGGATCAACAGGATGTGCTCTTCTGCTGTAATCAACTAAACCATCAACTTGCACTGAAACATATGCACATAATCATCGTATTGACGTCCTGCTGGCCTCATCTCACCAGAACCCAAGATCAAAATGATTCACCTAAAGCTGCCACCAAACTGCTCTTTAAGAGCTGCATTCTGCCCTCATACCTCATGTTACCTATTTGTACCAGCACTAAAAAAGCTAGCTTTGATGTGTTACTTAAAAGTTACAGCATTTTTAAACTAGATTTTGTGTGTACATTTATTCCATTGTTTTAGCTGGTCGTAATAGTTATATGAATGAAATAGTTATGTGTGTGAATGTATTTTTAGAATGAGCTGCACAGTGTTACAAAACCAATGAAAGTGTGACTACAGTGTTGCTGTAAGAGTGGGAAAAATGGATGAAGTCTGAAACAAATTAAACAATTTGAACAAGTTACAACTACAAGATTGGCTTCTGTTTTATTTTTATGTATGAGCTTGGTGGTTTATGTGTAGGCATAATAAATACACTTGTTCTTTTTATATGATGATAGGTTTTAGTACAATCTCTTTTGTTACCCTGATGCATGCTCAATAATCCATGTAGAAAAATCTAAAAAAGCTAAGTCTGGTCCTCTGGACATTCAAAAAGTTTTTTTTTTTAATGTCCAGAGGACCAGACTTAGCTTTTTTAGAATCTCTTTCGTTCTTCATTTTTACCAGTCGTTTAATCACACAAGTATTTGAAAGTCCACACTAATATATACAGTTTTTATGGATGAAAGCACCAGCTTTGTGTCTCATCAGATGCAGTGACACATTTAAACGTATGTCGCATGTTAATCCTAAAACGTATACCCCGTTGTTGTTGTTTTTTTCACCTTTCCTTCTTTTTTTCCAAATCGAAGTTTGCCTCTGCTACGCCCTCTTTAGAGTTACACTATTGTGAATTGCCATATTTGTTTGTAATAATTTTTTGCTAAATAGTTTTCTTCAAAACATTTTTTAATGTAGATGTTGCCAGATCTCGCGATAGAAAAACAAGCCCCAAACACACCCAACTGGCAACCCACCACATTGTGTACAACAGAGGCCATTTTTAAAAAAAGTATAAACATACTTTTTTTTATGGCATTACCTGTACATATAAACAGCAAAATTGTGCTCAACACTTTGAATAACATACTTTAAGCTCTGAAAAAATGCATTTTGCATATGTAACATTAAGTCAACCTTTAATTAATCCCATTGAGCCTCGGGGACTCATTTACCAGAAAGACCTGACTTTAAACAAAGAATAATGACAACAGTGGACAACCATAAAGGATGCGTACAAAAAAAATTTTTAACAGCAAACTCATGGTAAACACAGTCAACACACAAAAAATCTCTTTAATCCGTTTAAAAGCAGACACACATGAGCCACCTCAAGCAGGTCAAGTGTGAAACCATCTTGTCCTTGCTTCCCCAAGTCTGTTCATCTGGAACAGACATCACATGTGGGAAAATTAGCATAAAACTTGGTACGGATGAAAAAGATGTAAAAATAGTTTATACCTGAACTACAGTCAATCATCGCTGTTTTTGTTTGCATCTGTCTCTGTGCTTCCAGATGTTCCTTCCACAGAGTACAGGTATGTTACTGTTAAAGCGCTCGAGCATCTCCTTGGTTGGAATGAAATCTTTGCAGCACAAACTGGCACCAGCCACACCTGAACGCAACATCCCAGGAAGGGGGGCATGAAGGGACAAATTACCTACTACAGTACAATAATAAAAATAATAAATTCAATTTATACCGCACTTTTCATTAATAAAAATCTCAAAGTGCTACAACAAATAAGTGATAAAATCAAGTAAAATCAATAATAATATCAACTAAGATTAAAGACAGAATCATGTGGAGGAAGAATAGGCCTGCTTAAAAAACAAATAAAACAAGTGATAAAATCAAGTAAAATCAATGATAGTATCAACCAAGATCAAAGATAAAATCATGTGGAGGCAGAATAGGCTTGCTTCTTGGAATGTGAAGGAGATTACTGTTCTGTGATCGTAGAGACCGGGTGGATGAATATGGTGCAAGAATGTCCTTTAGATAATCAGGTGAAGTTCCGTGTAAGCATTGATGTGTAATGAGAGCAGTTTTGTACTGAATTCTGTAGGTGACAGGAAGCCAATGGAGGTTATGGAGAATGGGCGTAATATGTTCAAATTTACGAACTCTCAACAAAATCCTTGCTGCACTGTTTTGAATGTATTGAAGTTTCTGAAGGTTTTCCAATAAACAGGGAGTTGCAGTAGTCGAGCCTGGAGGAGACAAAAGCATGGACGAGCTTCTCAGCATCAGAAAAAGTCAGAGATGGGCGAAGTCTGGAGATGTTTCGAAGATGGAAGAAGCAGGTTTTAAACAGATGCTTAATGTGATTTTCAAATGTAAGATGAGAGTCCATTTTTATTCCAAGATTTGTAACAGAGGTGGAGAGGGGGATGTCTTGACCAGAGAAGGAGATTGTTGTTAAAGTTGATGTTTGTATCTGGTGAGGGGTGCCAATCAGTATGGCCTCAGTCTTGGAGCAGTTTAATTGAAGAAAGTTCTGATTCATCCATGCCCTTATTTCCTCCAGGCAGGTAGAGAGGGCAGTGAGTGAAGATGGAGATGGGGATGATGAGGATGCTCCAGTCCTGATGTAAAGCTGTGTATCGTCGGCATAACAGTGAAAAGAAATGTTGAACTGATTAATAATTTGACCTAAAGGCAGCATGTAAAGGGAAAACAGCAGGGGCCCCAGAACTGACCCTTGGGGGACACCACAGGAGACACAGACTGTCTGGGAAGTGGCATTGCCAAAACTAACACATTCCAGCCTATTGGAGAGGAAAGATTTGAACCAATCCAGGACAGTGTCACAGAGACCGACCTCCACATGAAGACGGCAGAGGAGGATATTATGGTCCACAGTGTCGAAAGCTGCAGTGAGGTCAAGGAGGACAAGGATGGAGGGAGAGCCAGTGTCAGCAGCCAAGAGGACATCATTGGTAACCCTCAGCAATGCAGTCTCTGTACAGTACTGTGAGCTGCCCTGAATCCAGACTGGAACTTCTCATACAGAGAGTGTTGCTGTAGGTGGTCCTGCAGCTGAGCAGCAACTGCTTTTTCCAGCACTTTGGACAGAAATGGGAGGTGGGAAATTGGGCAGTAATTAGAAAAAATGTCGGGATCCAAATTAGGTTTTTTCAGAAGAGGCCTAATGATGGCAGTTTTTAGAGGCAGTGGAACATGACCAGATTGTAGACACTTGTTTATTATTTGTGTGATTAATGGGCTTATTGCAGAGTGATTGGCTTTTATGAGAGACGAGGAGAAGGGATCCAGGGCGCAGGATGAAGGCTTCATTTTCTTGATGATGGAATCCACCTCACTCTGAACAACTTTATCAAAGCTGCTCAGGAACCCAGAATGCAGATGGGTAGATGGTAAACGAAGATCAGGGAGGTTGTGGAGCTGAGATCTGATAGTGTCAACTTTGTTTTTAAATGATGAAAGGAACAGGTTGCATTTTTGAACAGATTCCTCAGGAGTTTGTTTAATGGGATTAAGCAGATGAGTTATTGTGGAGAAGAGCTGTTTAGAGTTTCCAGGGCAGGTGTTGATGATGTTGGAATAATATTTGGAGCGTGCTTCTTTAAGAGAATAGGCGTACGCTTTCTGATGTTCTTTGTATGCCTGCTTATGTACAGAGAGACCAGATGATTTTACACGTCTCTCAATAGCACGGCCAGTTGCCTTCATCCTGCGCAGCTCATCAGTGTACCAGGGGGCTGAACGGGAGAAAGACACCAGTCTTGTCTTCAAGGGAGCATGTAGGTCCAGAAGCTCTTGGAGAGATCGGTTGTAGTGATCCACAGAGTCATTTGCAGATGAATGATTGGCAGCGGTCAGGGCGTGAAGATCAGCAGACAAAACCTCAGGGGAAATGTTTTTAAAGTCACGGAACTGGATAGGTCGTTTTGGATTTGAAGCAGGCGAAGTTGAAGGCACTTCCAGAGAGATGACCCTGTGGTCTGAGACACCCAGGTCATATACAGATAAGTTATTGATGAGTACAGTGTACAATCACCAATTCCAGAGTATGCCCCCTGTTGTGCGTAGGGGCATCCACATGTTGGGTGAGATTAAGAGAGTCCAGAAGAGACTTAAAATATGTTGCCAGAGGGGAAGAGGAATTGTCCATGTGGATATTTAAGTCGCCAAGAAAAATAGTCTTCACAGGGGAGGTGCAGAAAAAAGTGAGGAGGTCATGCATCTCAGTTAAATAAAACATGCGGTTTGGGAGGTCTATAAATCATTTTATGTCTTTTATATTGTACACTGTATGTTTAAATGTTGTTTTTTATTGATGTAAAATGAATAAATAAAAAAATAAATAAAAATGTACACTGTACAGTACAGTACTGTACTCGTCTTTTGCTTTCATTCGGAATGAAAAACAAGCCCAAACAAGCGACTTGACGTTCAAAACAAGCCAAAAAACCAGTGACTCACAAAATGTATAAGGGACTTTAGAAAAAACAGGCCCAAAAAGTCGCTTATAGTAAGTGGACTTGGCAACTAGGTGATTTGAACAATGCTCAGTTTTAAAAAAAGAACTCTAAATCGTATAATTCAAAAATGTGAAATTTCTGCACCAGGATAGGATCAAATTTGTTCTATGATAAAACATCTTCATCTAAAGAAATTATTTTAGAATTATATAATAAAGTTTGGTAAAAAGGAAAATTGCCACTGTCATGGAAGGAAGCAATCATTATACCAATTAGGAAACCAGGAAAAGATCATACACACAGGGAACTATAGGCCAATAGCTTTAACATCCAACATTTCCAAAATTATGGAAAAAATTATAAATGACTATGTCCAAATTTCAAAGGGGGTTCAGGAAAGGTAGGAATACATTGTACAATGGATCCGGTTTTGAGTCTAGAACATGAAATCAGGAAAGCTCAAATTAATAAAGAAAGTGTTGTAGCTGTGTTTTTTGATGTAGAAAAGGTGTATGTTATGATGTGGAGGGACGGTTTGATTAG
>JBBPBX010063493.1:0-13053 GCA_038048925.1 Garcialebias charrua | reverse complement strand
TATATATATATATATATATATATATATATATATATATATATATATATATATATATATATATATATATATTTATATATTTATATATATTTATATATAGCCGGCAGCGTTATCAATATTTGCACTACACTGCCAACTGTAAAGTAACAAAAATGATCCTAAAAGGATGAAATTACAAAAATCAAAGGATTTATTTAATACTTTACGTACATATATTCTATTGGGCCACGAAATTAACAAAAAATAGAATGATCTTTTAATCCCTAAAACCACGTTTAAATCTCAAATACACGGGTGTGTCGCCACCGCATTTATACATAAAAGTAACCCAAAATACATGAAACTAACAACTCGCCGTCGAATGGTCGACACAAAACACACAATAAACTCCTCCGGCCACGTTAATTTGGCTTGAAACAGCGGTGTTATTTACGGATTTCATTAGTAACCCAGCACTACCGGTGTAACAGGCAGACACAGTTAGCGTCTATAGGTAGTCAACAGATTTAATGAAAAGTAACTAAAATACATAAAAATAACGACTCACCGTCGAATGGTCATCACAAAACACACAATAAAATCATCCGGCCACGTTAATTTGGCTTGAAACAGCGGGTTATTTACGGATTTATGAAGACACCGAGCGCAGCCAGCTACAGAATTAGCCCCTGAGTTCAACTATGACCCGGAAGTTGTCAAGATGGAATAGTCCATTTTTAGTAGGGGGATAAAGAAATCGACCGTTTTTTTTATTGCGTATTTAATGATCGTTTTCATCGTAACTATAATTATTTTTATGTTAAATGTACATTAACAAGCATGAGCAATGTTAGTGATGTAGGTGACTGCACGGGGCGAGGCGGGGCCGGGGCCACTGCTGAAATGGGACCCCCAGGCATTTACCTACATGGTAGAGCCCAGTCTGTTCTCAGCTCTGCCCCCCTCCCCCTCACACCCTTTCCTCCTCTGCTGTTTACGTGGGGAAAAAGGTAAAAAACAAGCAGCATAAAAGCTTGTAAATAAGTTTATTGGTTTTTACTGATAGATAATTAGTTATTAGCGGTACTGCATTTTAAATAAAAATAGCATAAATCCGCTTATGAATTATAAAAGTTAGTCAATTCACAAAAACGCTGACAAAAAGTTTAGGTCCACTGTAAGCGGAATAGCGCTTTAGCGCTCTCTAGCGGTCTGTGCCCACCACTGCCTACACCTTATCTGGAAATTTGTGAAACACAAATTAAATGAAGCCACCGTAGAGAGCAAGGCTTGTTATTCTAAATAAACTTGTATCTAAAATAAATAGGAGGGCCTGTGTGCAGCTGCTCAGTAACATCCAAGATGTGAAATTTAACAAAAATCAGTGATTATTATTAAATTGTCAACCCATGAGACGACCATCAAGGTCGGCTAGTTATTGTTTGATTTTTTGTGAAAACCAAGACAAAATATGCCTCCTGTATGTTATTTTAAACTTGCAGTTTAAAAAAACAGGGACGGACATCTAGTTTTGCACAGAATTGATGATAAAAGTGTCAAATTATATCAAAAAGCAGACAAGTCTGTATGACTTATGTGTAACTGTTCTGCCATCAACATTTGATTATATGTGAAAATCAAATGAGAGGGTGCTGTGTCTTCAACATTTCAAAATGTACTCTATTCCAAAACAGGAAAGTTGAAATGTTAGAATTGCATCAAACTGTATTCTTAGACGTGACCAGCAGATGGGGGCACCGCGCTGGAAATGAGTTTATCACAGCGACTGCAATCCTCTTACTTACCGCTATAGAGGCGCTGTTGTCACCTGTGAGCGCAGCCGTGAGCTGCTAAACATTCACAGACGTCCAACAACGGATCAAAAACAGCAATCAGAAAAATCTAGAGCACTCAGTCTCACAAAAACAAAATTATGTGAGCAAAATCGGTTGAACTGTGAAACCTTCTAAACTGCGTTTAAAAGAAATAAGGTCGGTCCTCATAAAACAGTTGCAACTCCCGGTGTCACGTGATCTGGTCACATGGCGATCGGCAGTTTTAGAACAACTGACTCAATCCACCCATTATAATCTCAAAAACACCGCGTTTAAACAGTCTATTCAAAGATAGTAACGGGCAAACTTGCATGAAGCCTGTAAGAGCAGGTTTGCCGAAGTGAAAGTTGACGAGGAGTGGGCTCCCCCACCCCGCAAGCGTCAACACTTACAGCGTATTCAACCAATCACAGCGAAGACAGAACTGTAGTTCTAAAACCCAAGTGTTCATTGGAAATTGTGTCTTCCAAACCTAACGCCACCCACGTGTGACGCGCCGTTTGAGCGGTGTGTTCACGGACCTATGGTCGGTTGAACAAATGCGTGGAACGGACTTTCCAACGTTCTAAAACAGTCATAAATATCGCAAAACACCGCGGTTAAGCCAGTCTTCGACGATATCACGTGCATAGAACCCAAACAACACAGATAAACCGTCAGAAATGTTTACATAAATGAATCTGACAACCAGAGTCTACAGAAACCAACGTTCTTGAACACGACACACAATGGACCAATCACAGCGCTTTAAGCAGCCATTTTGTCTCTCAGTAATGCTAACGTTAGCTCGACCCAAAGAGTTCTAGACCCACTATCACAAAACAAACGTATTTTTACACAGCAGAAAATACTGTTAATGAGCTAAATCACAACCAGGCTAACTCCCACGCCCCCCAAAGAAGGCAGCACGCTAACTGTTTAAACAACGGACTTCACGTCACTCGGAACCGGATTCCGTCTGGTCCAAAAGCGGAGTGGGTTTCACCCGAACCTCGGCAAACACGTTGTAACAGATTAGGTAAAATGGAGCAGCATATGTGTGAAACAGACCTTCAACAGCAAACCGCAGAAGTAAAAACATGAAGCAGAGCCGTGACACGGCGGTCACAACAAAGAAAAATGCATGCAGCCTCGCAACACGTTATGAACGTCTCACAAAAACAAACATTCATCCATCCGCCTCAAGCATACGTTGGAATGTGACAGAAAAAATAATTCTAACGGGAAACGCACCAGACAATGCCACGATTAGCAATCTCTGAGACACTCACCAGCCAAAACTATTCCATAAGTCCACAACAGGATGCAAACTATGCCAACAACACCGTAACAATAAGCTACAAAAACAACTTAACAATTTAATCTTTCAGAAGACCGTACGCGGCCACCAATATGTAAAGAAAATCTATAGGGCGTTTGTGTAATTAAACACTTACAAGGTCAGTTTACTGACTTCCCTATAGTTTTAGATGCGCAGGTTATTATGAAAAACCTGAAATAGGAGGAAGAAGATGAAAGCTAAGTTAACTGAAGTTGATTATTTTGAAACAACCAGGGTGGCATGCCTTTCCCAAACAGGTCCAGCTGTACTTCCGACACGTGTAGCATACAAACAAGCCTCTTTACCTGGTGATGAGACATCAAGAGGAGGTGAGGGCTGAGAAGCTTGTGGACACTAACGGACTGTGTTGTCCAGTGAACGTCCAGATGACTTTGTGCGTGTATATCTGGATCAGACGAGCGGGAGCACGCTTTCACCGGCAGGAACAGGCCCCAATCGCACTGACGGATTTTCAAAATAAACTTCAGAAAACAAATTATTTCAGAAATGAGTGAAAGGATCACAGTAAGGCTTTACTGTGATTCCAGCTGAAACGTGGGTCTAGTTGACATATGACCGGAACGTCTCCAGCTTTCCCAGAGGAGAGAAGCAAGTTGTCAGTTAGTTCTCCCCCAAAGCACTGAAAAATCAACAGGAAGTGTCCCTTAAGAAGGGGGTGTGACTCAGTCACATACTTCCTACTGATTGGTTGTCGTACCCCTAGAGAGGGTGTGACTTTGCAAGTGAGTGAGTTTGAGTGACAGATGATAGGGTAGACAATACACAGAACACATACGTCAGAGTATGCAGGTGCATGTGAACAAGTCATGTAATTTGTTTTGAGAACAGATTCATTGTTTTTAGAAAGGACGGGAGACCGAAAGCAAGCTATGTCTAGCACTTTTCCTTCGTTCCAAAAACAGTTCAGACAAATACGAAGGATTGTTCATTCAACTTTAGACACTTATTCTGCATAGAGCAGACAGTTTAAAGCACGATCATTCTGAGATGTTCTTTTAACTTGGGCATATTTAAAATATACCAGCTTAGTAAAATCATCATTAAATGACAAAAATATACTGTTGATCAATTCTGAATTAACACACACTAAAAAGAAAGTTCAATCTGATTAATTAGTGTCCATTAATTCATAATAATTGTTAACCAAAATAGTGTCCACTGGTCTCCTTGAGGGCTTCAAGAAGGTGTAACACTGAGAGTTTCAGAGAGATGTGGAGAGGCCCACATCCCATACGGACATGAGGGTGCTATATCCCTACAGCATTCTCCTACTTTGCTCCTGCTTCCTGGAATATCTTACAAAAAGACTTAAAGCTCTCGACCTTGACTTCTCTAAATGGTTTTAAGAATCTGTTGGAATCCTGGCAAAAACCAATGCAGATATGTTCCTGTTACTACTGCTACTGATTTTATACATCTACTTTATAATACCCTGATGCATGCTCAATAATCCAGGTAGAAAAATCTAAAAAAGCTAAGTCTGGTCCTCTGGACATTCAAAAAAACAAAACAAAACAAAGCAAAAAAACTGTAGAAACGTTTAGTCTTTCGTCCGAAAGACTTCCTCAGTAGCATCCACTGTGAGAGGGTGCAATTTATAAGACTGAGCTGAATACAGCATCTCAGACTGAGGAAGTCTTTCGGACGAAAGACGAAATGTTTCTACATTTTTTTTGCTTTGTTTTGTTTTGTTTTTTTTGAATGTCCAAAGGACCAGACTTAGCTTTTTTAGATCTACTGTACTTTATAATGTTTTGTTACTTTAATATTTTGTTTTAATTTGTTTAAAAAAAATCTGTATTTCTCTTTTACGTTTGTCTATTGTTGATTGTTTAAGGAAATTTCTACTGTTGCAGTTGTCATCATTCTTTAGTTTGTAGCAGGTTGCTCTTGTAAATGAGTCCTCGAGGCTCAATGACATTAACCTGACGAAATAAAGGTTGAATTATCTAAAAAAGCTAAGTCTGGTCCTCTGGACATAAAAAAAAAAAGAAATTGTAGAAACGTTTCGTCTTTCGTCCGAAAGACTTCCTCAGTCTGAGCTGCTGTATTCAGCTCAGTCTTATAAATAGCACCCTCTCACAGTGGATCGACCAGTTGGCTGATGACAGCCTGAAACCAGCTGCTCACATGATCAAGGAGGACCATCAGCCTAACGATGGATCGTTAGCACCCTGATGGTTGTTTGCTATTCACAGAGGGCTGAGTGATACTAGCAATAACAGTGTTGTATAAGGGGGACAGTTGAACCCGGAGGCCTCCACCCCTGTTTAATGATGGACGGTTTCTTTTCACAAAGATGGCCTCCTTTACTCCTCTCTCAAACCATCATTCCTCTCTATCAAGGATGTGAACATCTTCATCCCTGAAAGAGTGACCTCTGACCTGGAGATGAGTGTAGACCGCAGAGTCCTGACCTGATGATGTTGATCTTCTGTGCTGGGCCATCCTTTTGGCCAGTGGTTGTTTAGTTTACCCGATGTAAGACTGATCACAGCCCTCCTGACACTGAACAGCATACACAATATTACTCTGTGTGTGTCCCCCAAAGATCCAGTCCCCCGGCACAAACATGTGAGCAGCTGGTTTTGGCTGTCAGCAACAAACTGGTTGATCCACTATGAGAAGGTGCTATTTATAAGTCTGCGCTGAATACAGCACCTCAGACTGAATAAGTCTTTCAGATGAAAGACAAAACTTTTCTACAATTTATTATTATTATTTTTTTTGAATATCCAGAGGACCAGACTTATCGTAACTTTTTTAGATTTCTGTGTGGAGTTTGCATGTTCTCTCCGTGCATGTGTGGGTTTTCTCTGGGCACTCCAGTTTCCTCCCACAGACCAAAAACATGCATGTTAGACTGATGGTAACTCTTAATTGTGCTGAGAGAGAGAGAGAGTCTCTGTGTCATCCTCGACACCACTCTCTCCTTCACTTCATACATCAACAATATTACTCGGTCTGCCTATTTCCACCTCCGTAATATTAACCGTCTCCGTCCTTCTCTCACACCCCGCTCCACAGCCATCCTGGTGCACAGTCTTGTGACTTCCCGTATCGATTACTGCAACTCCCTTCTCTACGGCCTCCCCAACAAATCTCTCCACAAGTTACAGATGGTCCAGAACTCAGCTGCCCGTGTCATCACTCAAACCTCCTACTATAACCACATCACTCCTGTCCTGCAGCAGCTCCACTGGCTCCCGGTTAAATCATGCATTGTCTTCAAAATTCTACTTCTCACGTTCAAATCTATCCACAAATTTGCCCCTCCTTATCTATCTGACCTCCTGCAAATCTCCATCCCATCACGCTCTCTCAGATCCTCCTCTTCGCTACATCTCCATGCATAGATATAGAACACTAGAGACCCCATGGAATGTTCTCGCCTATTGGAGCTGACGAGATTTCAGGCGGCCATCTTGGGGGTGGCCACCGCTCCACTCAGCCTTATTTGACAGGCACAATAAAGTATCAGCGCATTTAATCAATCATAACACGCTGAATAGTAATCCTGTTGTCACATATTTAAATTTTAGGCATACAGCAAATAAAACTGCATGTATAGAAATGTACAGTTTAGCATATTTAAATAATTTTGGTGGAATACAATACTTTAATGTATGACATGTTTAGCAAGACACAACCAAAGATGCAATTTATTCACACACACATTACGTATACATATTCAGATACTGTAATTATATATATATATATATATATATTTGTATATATATTCAGATAAGCATATATGTAACTATATATATAACTACTGTATATATAACTAGAAAACACTACAGTCACCCATCAAAATACATTACGTTATCAGTTGAAATTATTGAAGTTTTATGATTTAGTTAATTATAATAATTTGCAGGTTATGTAAAATGCTCATAAAAATGTATTACATTTGAACATCCAATCACATTTTGTTAAGAGGGAACGTAGTTGCAATCTGAAGGGATTAATGTTTTTAAAACCTAAAATTCAAATAAATTTAAAGGACAGATGTACTTCAGTCCAAGGAATACTATTATGGAATACTCTGAATAGTGATTGTAAAAATGCTGGCTCTATTAATTTGTTTAAAATAATGATAAAAAAAATGTTACAGAAATATGCAATTCTATAATTTGCATTTATAAGAGCTGCTGTTTAGGAGCTGAAGTTTTTGTTTTGTTATTATTTGAAACTATCAAAAGTCAAAAGTCAAAGTCAACTTTATTGTCAGATCTGCAATATGTACTGTACAGGACATACACAGGACCGAAATTGCGTTTCTCTCAGTCCCTCGGTGCAACAGTAAACATCTAAACATTGAAACACTGAAACATATAATAATAGACATAAGCATAAAATAGTAAAACTAACACTGTCCTGAGTTTTTTTTTTTTTTTGCATAGCGGTGCAAGAGCATGAAAATCCACACCAACTCTAAAACTAAAACATTAAACATTTAATGAACATAATACTGTCCTGAGTTTTTGCATACTAGCACAAAAAAAAGAGTATAAAAAGTATAACTAAAATAAACTAAAGGTTTCTAGCATTGACATTTGCAAAGTGGCAAAGCAGCGTATGAGTCAATGTACACAGTATATGTATGAGGTAGTAGTTGATGTTGTTATAGAGGCAAAAAGTGGCATATGCAGTAAGGCACATTGGGCATCCCTAAATAAGACCGACTATTATACTATAGTTACTATTTTTTTTTTAATGGGGCAGATTTAAGATTTTTTTCTCCTTTCTGCTACCTTTCATTTTATTTGATATGTATTTTTTGTATGTGAATTTGTTTGTTTTGAAATGAAATTACTATTGTCAAAAGATTATATGTACAATAAAAATAAAATGCAAATACAATGAAATGAAAAGCAGCTGAGAGAAGAGAAAAATCTGCCCCTTTAATAAGTAATTTATGTTACACTTTATATTATCAGAGAGTCTTTATTGTCATTTGCATCGCATGTGGTACATGTGATGAAAACGAGATTATGTACACGGGGTCCCAGTTACATCCAACAACAAATGCAAGAGAAAAACAGTAATAACATCTAGAATTAACTAAGAGAAACATCAACTAGTAATACACTAAGCCCTAATGTAGTGGAAAAACATCATTATAAACAGCAGCACGAACATGAGTCTGTATGAGCAGATGGTCACAGATGAACACAGCAACAAGAAAACAGATCAGCATCAGCATGATGTGATATTTTGCAGTGTTTATTCTTATTATTTATTTATTCATGAGTCTAACAGCCTCAGGGTAGAAGCTGTTCCTCAGTCTAGTGGTTCTACATTTGATGCTCCTCAACCTCCGTCCTGAGGGGAGTGGGGCAAAGAGTGAGTGTGCTGGGTGAGTGAGGTCTTTCATGATGCAGGTGGCTCTTTTCCTGCATCTGGAGGTGTAAATGTCTGTGATGGTGGGGAGACTGACTCCAACAGACTTCTGTGCAGCCTTCACCACTCTCTGTAGAGCTTTCCTCTCTGCAACTGTGCAGATGAATATGAATATGAATATTATATGAATTATAATGAATGAATTCACACACCCTCCCCCAGGACCACAAAGAATATAAAAAAATTAACATAGCCTCTCATTTTTTATTAGTTTTTAGGCTATTTGGAGCCAACAAAGATTTTCAACAACACACATACACGTTATATACACTATATAAATTTTTTCCTAGTAAGGCACTAAAAGCCTTTAAAATGAATGTCTAAAAAAGCTAAGTCTGGTCCTCTGGACATTCAAAAAATAAAACAAAACAAAGCAAAAAAAAAATGTAGAAACGTTTCGTCTTTCGTCCGAAAGACTTCCTCAGTCTGAGTTGCTGTGTTCAGCTCAGTCTTATAAATAGCACCCTCCCACAGTGTTGCACAACCAGTTGGCTGATGACAGCCTGAAACCAGCTGCTCACATGATCAAGGAGGGCCATCAGCCTAACAATGGATCATTAGCACCCTGATGGTTGTTTGCTATTCACAGAGGGCTGAGTGATACTAGCAATAACAGCATTGTAAGAGGGGGACAGTTGAACCCGGAGGCCTCCACCCCTGTTTAATGATGGACGGTTTCTTTTCACAAAGATGGCCTCCTTTACTCCTCTCTCAAACCATCGTTCCTCTCTATCAAGGATGTGAACATCTTCATCCCTGAAAGAGTGACCGCTGGCGTGGAGATGAGTGTAGACGCAGAGTCCTGACCTGATGATGTTGATCTTCTGTGCTGGGCCATCCTTTTGGCCAGTGGCTGTTTAGTTTCCCCGNCTCTCACAGTGTTGCACAACCAGTTGGCTGATGACAGCCTGAAACCAGCTGCTCACATGATCAAGGAGGGCCATCAGCCTAACAATGGATCATTAGCACCCTGATGGTTGTTTGCTATTCACAGAGGGCTGAGTGATACTAGCAATAACAGCATTGTAAGAGGGGGACAGTTGAACCCGGAGGCCTCCACCCCTGTTTAATGATGGACGGTTTCTTTTCACAAAGATGGCCTCCTTTACTCCTCTCTCAAACCATCGTTCCTCTCTATCAAGGATGTGAACATCTTCATCCTTGAAAGAGTGACCGCTGGCGTGGAGATGAGTGTAGACTGCAGAGTCCTGACCTGATGATGTTGATCTTCTGTGCTGGGCCATCCTTTTGGCCAGTGGCTGTTTAGTTTCCCCGATATAAGACTGATCACAGCCCTCCTGACACTGAACAGCATACACAATATTACTCTGTTTGTGCCGGGGGACTGGATCTTTGGGATGAACCAGTCTTTGCCGTAATGTATTTTGGGGTTTAAAAGCCACTGGGACGTTGTGTTTAGAGAATAAACGTCTCAATGTCTCTGAAACTCCCGCAACATACGGAATGACCACTGGTCTGGGTCTGGGTTCCTTCTTTTCACCTGATGGTTGGCTGGAGTCCTGTTTGGGTTTCTTCTCTGCTTTCAGGAAGGCCCAGTTAGGATATCCACATTTCCCTAGAGCCTGTTTTGTGTGTGATTTCTCCTTCTGTCTGGCTCCTAAGTTAGTGGGGACGCTGTCTGCTCTGTGGTACAGAGTCCTGATGACTCCTAACTTGTGCTCCAGAGGGTGATGGGAGTCGAACTGTAAATACTGGTCTGTGTGGGTGGGTTTGCGGTACACATCAGTTTGCAAATTTCCTCTATCAGAAACTGAGACCTCACAGTCCAAGAAAGCCAACCTGCCATTTTTTACATCTTCTCGTGTGAACTTGATATATTTATCCACAGAGTTGATGTGATCAGTGAAATGTTGGACTTCCTGAGATTTAATTTTAACCCAGGTGTCATCAACATACCTGAACCAATGACTTGGTGGTCTCCCTGAAAAGGAAGTCAAGGCTTTCTTTTCTACCTCCTCCATGTACAGGTTGGCAACAATAGGAGAAACTGGCGACCCCATAGCACACCCATGTTTCTGCCTATAATATTGCTCCCCATATGTGAAGTAGGTTGACTGCAGGCACAGTTTCAAGAGTTGACACAGTTGTTCTGTGGAAAGTGTGGTCCTGCTGTTCAGAGTGGTGTCTGATTTTAACCTTAAACAGACCACCTCTACTGCTTCATCAACAGGGATGCACGTAAAGAGTGATGTGACATCAAAAGAGACCATTGTTTCATCAGTCTCCATGATGACACCCTTCACCTTCTCCACAAAGCTTTTTTAGATTTTTCTACCTGGATTATTGAGCATGCATCAGAGTATTTAAAATGAATGGTTTTGCACATTTTTTTTCTTGTGTTGCCACTCTGTAATTGTGTCGTTTTCAGTTTGGCAATGTGGTGCAGTCTTAATTTATGGAACACAGAAACGACAAGGGACATCAACACATAGTGATGATTGTCTATTCCACACTGTGTTTCCTGAATGTGCTCACCCAGACAGAACACATCCTCAGCACCAACATCAGCCCATACAAACTGATCAATATTCATTCAATTCATTCAACCTTTATTTATACAGGCTAGCCTCGTTGAGTCACGGGGACTCAAACTGACAGCTTGCCTGGATACAAACTGGCGGATGAAACGTTCAGCTGACCTGACTACCCTCAAAGTCCCTGCAGATGGTATCATTAGACCCCCTTTGTTTCTTAGTTTAAGTAAGTGGTAGCTCTATTCAAAAGATGTAGGTACAGCATCAGATACCAAGCTACCACGGCATACGTCACACACAAGCTTCTTTAAGATTTTCCGGACCACAAACCCCGAGATGTAGACAATTGCATTGTCAACAAGACCACCGAAGCGTGTTGGCAGATAAGTGTGGTCACGCACAATTGCACAAGTATTTGCAAATGGCGATGGCAGCTCTTCGGTTACTTCTGCTGTGGGAGAAGATGACAGTTCGAGAGCAGACAGAAACACAGTTGCATCCTGTACTGCCACATTTCCTGATCCACTTGGAGACACCCCACACCGCACCATCAGATGACGAAAAATGGCTTCAAACTGCCCAGCTGAAGGGTTATTGTTCCAGCCCCCTGAGAAAACATAAATAAACAGACTCAACACAGTCAGATTTCACCGAGTTAGAATTAATTTTATCCTAAAGAAGAAAAACTAATGATGTAATCACAACACTGTAAACAATGTGACATACATGCATGCATACAAACAAACCAAAGTGAAAAAAAGAAAGAAATGACCACCTGATGCCCTGATGGAATTGAAGAGTAGTTCCAAGTGATCTTGGCTAAAGCGATAGGTGCAGATGTACTGCTGTTGCTGAAGCTGTTCAGGAATCATCAACATCAGCGTGTCAATGTTGATGATGAATCCCACCACAGATAGGTACCTTCACAAGAAATTGTTTTGTCTGTGTTATCATGACAAAAATAACTTCAAGAAACCACTAAATGATTTTCACACTTAGAAATGTGAAAGCAACAAGTAACAATGGTGAAACAAAATAAAAAAAACTGAAAATTGTTGTACATACCTTAATAATGCCTGAAAAATGGAAAGCACTGAAGTCCAACAGAAACAAAACTGAAAACTTGAAGAAAAAACCCCCCCAGCAGAACCAGAGAAAAATGCATCGTATGAACTTATGATGCGGAACAATAAAACAATAGATCTGGGTGATTAAAATAAGATTAGAAGTCTGTTGGCTGTAGGTAAAAGATCTTCTGTAGAGCACTGACCTCCAGCAAAGAGCAGTAATTTGAAAGCTCAAATTGTCATCTTAATATTCTCTCAATATCATTAAAGGTATTCAGTTAAAATTCAAACTTGAAAGTTCAGTGAGATGAGCCACATTTATGGTGTGTAACTAATTTCATTTAAATCACCCAGCCTAGAACATGACATCATTTGAACTTGATGTCAAAAACATGCTTAAAAAAATTCTAAAACCTCTTTGACCGATGAAGGGCAACACCATTTGCCATCACCAAACTCATCAGGTAGTCCCTGCCTTGCAACAAGAATTGCACTGTTTCTGCCCAGTTCAATAAACCCAAGGGAGCTTTGAACCCTTTGGCATGAGGGTTGCGGCTGTTCAAGATGTCAAAGAGCCTGTAAATTATCTATAAGCAAGTAGTCTGCATTAATAAAATTTTGGTGCCTATGGTTATAAAAAGCAGAAACTGTTCTAATTTTTATGTTACTAAACGTCTTAATGTTGTTAATAATGCTAGTGTTATTACCTCAATGAACTCAGCAGTTGCATCCCAGTGTTGAAACTGTGGATACTCGAGGTCCCTCAGAGTATGTAGGGCTACTGCTACCGAGCGACTCAGGGTCTGTGCAGCCAGCGACACCTTCATCTTCTGTGAATCAAAATTCACATGCTTGTCGGTTACCTTTGGGTTAAACAAAACGATGTATGAACTTGTGAATGCACTAAAATAAATATTACATGAAGTTTTAAA
>JBBPBX010063492.1:6044-20516 GCA_038048925.1 Garcialebias charrua | reverse complement strand
TATATATATATGTATATATATATATATATATACACACACACACAAAAACAAGGGGGGTAGTACTGAAATATAAAATGAACTGAAAATAATGTTTTGGTGGTATTACAAACTGTTAAACAGTCTGATACGTTTACTCAATGTTTAATCTCGATGCTGATCAAAACATCTATAGTTCATCCATCCATCCATTCATCCATCCATCCATCCATCCATTATCTTTACCTGCTTCTTACTTTTCAAGTTAAGGGGTCACTGGTGCCCATGTCCAGCAATCACTGTGCGAGAGGCAGGGGACACCCTAGACATGTCTCCAGTCCATCACAGGGACACATAGAGACAAACAACCATTCACTCTCTTACTCACACCTAGGGACAATTTAGAGTTACCAATCAGTCTAACATGCATGTTTTTGGTCTGTGGGAGGAAACCGGAGTACCTGGAGAAAACCCACACATGCACAGAGAGAACATGCAAACTCCACCCAGAAAGGCCTCCAGCCGGGATTTGAACTGGAAACCTTCTTGCTGAGAGGCGGCCACTCTACTAACTGCGCCACCGTGTCACCCTCTATAGTCACTCATATTTTTTTTTCCCTGAAGGAATCCTCCCAATAAAGTTATATCTAATCTAATATAATATAATATATCACAGTAAACCAGCAATCTTGAAGAAAGAAAAACTAGAGCTGACTGGCCATGTGTGAGCTTTTCTCCAAAGTGTTTTAAATTTCTCATCCAAGATTTCCAAAAAATTCTGTTTTCGGCTGTTAGTTTGCCCTGAATAGTTTAAACACACGGTTCTGATTTACTACAGCCATCCATGTGCATGTGCATGTACATACATGTACATGTACATACAGTACATCCATGTAGTTAAAGTGTCTCTTCAAAGGCCTTCAAGCTCTCTGAAGGAGACGCCTCATCTCCATGTTATTCTGTTTCCATTCCAAGGCTCAGATGATCTTATATTTCCTTCAAAAGCTGATTTCAGCTTTAAAATAAACCTGGTTCACACTCTTTCCCTCTCTGCTCCCTCTTTTTGTGAAAGACAACTTTACTCTCAATCAGAGCGCTTTCTGTTTTTGACCCCAGCGGCACAAGAAGAAAAGAGAAAATGAAAAGAAAAGAAAAACGATGTGCCTCATTAACTGAGGCATCACGCTGGCTTTTTCAACTTATTGTCTCTCGCACCTTATCCACCCCTTCATCTTCAACTCGGAATAAATTAGAACGATAACAATCGCGCGCGTGCCATTAGTCACAAATGAAGTGGTTAATGCAGAAAAGAAGGAAGATAAGGCGGAGATCTGATGACCATTCATAAATGGGAAGGCAGGCTGTGGTAGAATGGCAGATACCACGCAAATTGGGTGTCGACATCGCGTGGCTGTGTTATTACTAAAATTACCCCCCACCCCAAACACACACACACACTTTCTGATCAAAGCTTCCCAGGGAAACTGTGGAGAAGAGGACACTATTGTGTGGCACTCACAAACATCATCCCTTTGAACAAATACTTCACAAGGCACTGATGCTATACGTTTACTTCGGAAAGCTATTTGCTTTTAATTTACACGTTCCATAATGTCCTTTTTAAAAAGAAATTCTCTATTGACACTCAATTTTACCGTCTCCCTTGACATTTGGGGCATTACGAGCTAAATGACAGCTCTGAACAAACACGGACTGGAAGGGGATGGGCTGTTGATAAGTGAATATGATGTTTGTTCAAGTTGAGGCTACGGCAGGTGAAGCTTGGCTTGTATTCTGTGTTTAGTCGTGGCCTTACAGCCTAATACTTCTAATTTTTTGATAGTTTGTGTAATTTGTGCCAAATTGAAGAGACTCTTTCAGCACAGCTTGGAAAGGAAAATGAGAAAGATAACCTAATTTACTGTAGAGGACAATTATCATGGAAAAAAGCAAGGCGAGCGACACATCGTAAGCCGAGGTAGCATGGCTCCTCTCTGAAGAAGACAAACTGGTAGATTGGAGGTCTCTTGAATCCAGGCTGTCGCTGGGGGTAGGGGAGCTCTTGTAATTTGCAGAGCTGAATGCATGGAGCGGGCATAAGGGAATAAGTTGGAAGGGGAAGAAGACAGAGAACAAACCTGGCAGGCACGTTGAGGCCATGCCAGTCCTGCCTGCGCCACGCGGTGTGGCAGGGGAGCAGTGCCAGGAAATGTGGCAAGAGGAGGAAAGATCAAACAACAAGGGCTGCAGATCTCCACCAATCTGCTCTGTATTAATGTCAGAGCCAAGGAGCAGCAGAACCAGACGTGATCCGCAATGTGTGACAGCAATGTATGTGTGTGCACGCTCGTGTGTCTCCAGGACCAGTCGCAGCAAACTGGACCCAGTTCATAATGGCCTGGTTGAAGCAGACAACTCAAAACGGAACAATGATTTGTCCAACTTGTCCTCAGCAGATCCTCGTGCTCAGTTAGCATTTTAACTTCTTTTTTTGTTGCATTTCTGACACACGCTGGCAGCGAACGAAGCTTTCGTACACAAGTATTTTGGACGTGCCTCTCCGTGAGACAAATGATGGAGTGCTGGGAACCTGGTGCCTGCGTGGGCACGCCTCTCAGCTGCAGTGGGCTGCAAAACAGGGCCCGCATCCCGCTCCAAAAACTTGTTCTGTACAGCCGCAATAAAGCAAGCAGACGGCAAATGAGCTCCGCACTGCCGTCGCTCCCTCCCAGACAGATGGCAAAATTAGACAATATGCTTTCCAAAATTACACTGAAATCACACGTCTGTCTGACTGTCTGTCCTTTTCTTGCACCTATCCGACAGTCCCACATGGCGTGGCATGGCACCCGTCCGTCTCTGCTTGGGTGTGGCGCCTGGGCAAGGGCGAGGCGGGTGTTGTTTGGGACGGTGGCGAAGCCGGAGCCAGCCTTGTTGCTGCTGATTGATATCAGAGCGCCACAACGGGATGTAGGGCCAGCAGGAGCATCGGCGAACTAGATGGAGGGGGTGTTAAATGGGTAGATGGGAGGGAGCAGCAGGGGAACGAGCCTGTTCTATGACAATGCATGATGAACAGCCTGCTATTTGGAGTGCATCTGCAGGAGCCTGTTCGTAGCGCCGAGTCCTCCGAGGGATGTGGGAGGAGAGCAAATGTTTGAGGAGCAGACTCTGCAACTGCAGAATCTCCCAGTGCCGCGTGCGTTTTGGGAGTGACACCAAGCTTCTTATGACAATATTAGCCTCCACGCCTTTCTTGTCTTATCAAAAAGATTCCTGAACTGGCAGCGTCTTTGTCTTATATGGGCGTCTGTGACGCTTAGAAACATCCGTTTTTTTTATCTTTAGTAAAAGCTACAATATTTCTCTACTAAACACAGTCTGAGATAAAAAATAAAAATCTGCTCAACTATTTCTAATTTAACAAATAGCCTCTTACATTAAAAGTAAAAACACTTACTGTAAAGTGGCCGGATATGGACAGTCTAGTAATATAAAACACATGGAAGGCATTTTCAACAGTAAATCTCATGGAGGAAAATAAAATCCTTCTGACATACATTCTGAACATTTGATCCCAATTAACACTGGATCATCACCAAAAGCTCAGCTGCACCAATTAAAGTATCAGTTCGAAAGTGTGTGTGTGTGTGGGGGAATCCTCTCATTTACTAAATAAACATAAAAAATAACCATTGCTGGGATGAAAGTGGAGCTGCAGTTGGCAGGATTGTCTGATTCTGGACTGAGTGGTGAAGACAGTCGCCAGGCGAAGTGAGGAAATGTTCAAAAGTTTCCCACTGACTGAGAGTTGGACTTTCTGAAGAGCCTAATGGTACATATTCAGTAGAATGATCACAGCAGCTCACTGCTCACTGCCGCCTTTCATTGACTTCCTGCTCCGTTGCTTGGGAGAAACCTCAGTCCCCCTTGGTGACGGTTCTGTTTCAGACTTTGCCCCGGCTCAAGCAATTACGCCAAGCTCCATGTTTTCATATAGATGAGGGAGGGGTTGGATGAGGGGAGGGGGCAGTCGTTTTGGCACTGCATTCTTCAGTTCCGGTCATGCTCTGTACCGACGCAAATTAAAACCTCCCCAGTAGCCTATGTAAATATGCTGCCTACTGCGCTGCGCTTTAATGAGCCATGATATGAAAGACGTCTAAAACCAATGGAAAATAACTGGCCACTTAAAGGTGGGCTGCGTCTGACAGGTGACAGGTGGAGCCACGTTTCAGACTATGTGGTGTGTGCGTGTCGCGGCACACCAGCCGTAGCATTCAGAAATAATCTGGAGCTGTGAGCTGCAAGCCAGGGGAGAGTAACCAGTTTTTTAGCCCGGGGGCATTTCAGAGCACTCTGGGTGGCTGTGGTGGGGAAGGAGCGGAGGGTGGGGGAGCAGGTGGAGGCTGTGAATGTAGGGTGCCGAGAGTGTGCTCATTTTAAGGAGGTTGGATGTTGTTAGGTGAGAAGTGAAGAGGGACCATTACTGTGTCTCTTGCCTAGAGACACAGCTCATTGTCACCAACTTAAAAAAATGTACATAATTTCCTCTGTGCACACACACACACACACACACACACACACACACATTCATACACACACACACAGCCCCAAATCCTCTAATAACCTGTCTAAAAAAAAAAAAACTTACAAGGATTACCTATCTACAAATCTGCTTTGTATGCAGAATGTGACGGCAGAATGGAAATGAGCAACTGTTCAAGATGGTGCTCACCAAAAAAAAAATGAAAGGGAGCCACATCTGCACAAACCGATTAATCCAAAACATTCAGAGGAATCTCAAGTCATTTACAATATCACAGAATCCATAATCAAGATTTGCTGGCAGAGCCCGAGTCTGCAGCGGCACAGAGTCAATGCCCAGTTCAATGAGGGCTGATGGAATGTATAATTTCATGACAGATGCATGCATTCACCGGGGAGCGCCGGGACATTTTTACATTCAAAGGCAAAAAAAAAAGAGCACAACTTACCCCAGAAAAGAAACTGCCCCATTATTAACAGGTGACGGGAGGATGGAGCGAACGAAAAGTGGAAAATATTTGTTCACTGCCAGCAGAGCATTTATGAAAATGCAAATGTTAATATTAAACACAATTATGAGCAATACTTAGAAGTGCAACATATTTATTTAGAAACATGGATCTGAATACGCATCTCTAATTGGTCAAATCCCCATGTATGCACAGCACTAATTAGGACCCTGTTTATCATAAAGATTATAGGCTTATTTATTCTAACAGGTGATGCACTGAGAAGACACACCAGAGACAAACCACTGGGGTCTCTGGCTCAGATTGAGAGGACACTAATTTAATGTGGAAACTTCAGCTTAATGCATTTTAAATAAGAAAATGAGGGGAACAGATATGCAGATGTTTTTTTTTTTAAATCTCTGACATGGATTGTTGATTTGAGCCAAGCCATGTTAAATCCACTCTTTAATGCCACGCAGCAAGCTATAAATGCAGGAGCTGGCTGATAGGCTGCGGTTGTGGGGCATTCTGACAGGCTAACTTGTAAGGAAGGAGGAAACAGAGGAACAGGACAGTGGGGTGCCTTATGAATTTAGACTAAGTTGAGATTCAACATTTGGACAAAGGACATCCTCGTCTGTGAACTGTCAAAAAATGCAAACTAAACCCAAATATCGAAGAGACGTTTTGTTGCTGCCTCTTTGTAATCTGTCACAGGTTTGTGCATGGAGGCCTCTCTGACAACATGTGGCAGCACTGGTCCAAGTTAATGAAAAAAGAACGCAGCATTAAAGCTGCAGATCACGATCACAGACGGGCGACGATCATCACTCTGCAGCCCGTTCAGGAGGTGAGGCACAAGATAGAAAATATTTTTAAATGATTATTGTTTTCTTGTTGATTTTCCTGTTTTTCTAATTGTTTGGATCAGAAACCTGATGTAACATAACCCTAACCCAGTGTGTGTAGCCTGTATGCAAACTGGCAAAGAGAGCAGCTTATAGTGATGCATTCAGCAGCTAGACACAAATGATGCAGGTGCTTTGTTAAAAAGTGTTGGACTAGCCTGAATCAGACGACATGCAAATTAATGACAAAGTTAAAAACTAATTGTAAGCAGCTAAAAAAACAACAACAAAAAAAAGACCATATCTTTAAAAAAAAAGCTTAAAGGTTCAGTCTGCAGTTTCTGTAGAACAGCAGCACTTAGAAAAAATTTCAACAAGCAAAGCATTCTGATCCCTCCCCCTCAGAGCCATATATGGCTCTGCCCCCTTGTGGTCTGTTGAAATTTGAATTCAAGCTCTGTTTTTATTGGCTGATTCAAATTCAAGCTCGGTTTTTATTGGCTGGTTACAAACTTTGTTTTTATTGGCTGGAAAATGGCGGGTCACTTTTTCTTTTTAGAAATGCTTATTTACCACCTGGAGAAGCAAGGGGACAATATTTTTTTTTAGTTTTTTCAGAGATTACCTCTCTAACATCAATCTAGTGACAGAGTGAAGAAATATGTTAAAATATATATTGTTTGAAAAGTTACAGACTACATTACAATCTTACATACCCCAGCTTTAAAGCTGCAGTATGTAGCTTTTTTTATGAACATATTTCTTCACTCTGTCACTACCTCCTGACAGACTGATGTTAGCCAGGTAATCTCTGAAAAAAAATTAAAAAAAATATTGTCCCCTTGCTTCTCCAGGTGGTAAATAAGCATTTCTAAAAAGAAAAGGTGACCCGCCATTTTCCAGCCAATAAAAACAGAGTTTGTAACCAGCCAATAAAAACAGAGCTTGAATTTGAATCAGCCAATAAAAACAGAGCTTGAATTTGAAATTCAACAGACCACAAGGGGGCAGAGCCACATATGGCTCTGAGGGGGAGGGATCAGAATGCTTTGCCTGTTGAAAATATTTCTAACTGCTGCAGTTCTACAGAAACTGCATACTGAACCTTTAATGTTAAAATATGTTTAAAAGTTGATACGCTGTGATGGTCGTCTTCATCCGTTATCTTTACCCGCTTCTTCTTTATCGGGTGCGAGAGGCAGGGACACCCTGGACATGTCTCCAGTCCATCACAGGGACACATGGAGACAAACGAGACAAACAACCATTCACTCGCTCACTCACACCTAGAGACAGTTTGGAGTTACCATCAGTCCAACATGCATGTTTTTGGTCTGTGGGAGGAAACTGGAGTACCTGGAGAAAACCCACACATGCACAGAGAGAACATACAAACTCCACTGGTTCCTGGCCGAGAGTTGATCCGGATCATCCAGCGATCTTCTTGCAGAGAGTCATCTTCTCTACCAACTGTGGTGACGGCCATCTTGAATCAGGTTACCTCCAAATATCAGTTAAGGCTCCGGCAAAGCTCAGCGTCCTGGCTGTACGCCACTCTACGCACGCGTTCTGTGCGCACGCGTTCGCTGGCACAGCTCTGCTTTCGTTCTCGCGTTAAATGCTCGCGTTTTCGCTCCAAATCCTTGTTGTAATTTGAGCAGCTGCGCGCAGAGCAGGACAAACTGAGGTCGCTGATTGGTCACTTGTTGACACGCCTACTGAAATGATTGACAGCTCGGGTGAGAGAAAGCATTAGCTGGCCGGCTGCAGCCCGCTGCAGTGTTCCGCTGCGGTGTTTCTACTTTATATGTTACTAAAAACTTCTACAAAATATAAATAAAAACAGGGAGCGCTTTTCATGCAGCCCACCAGGAAATATTTAAAACCTCGCGCAGCCAGGTAGGACATGAATTCATTCATTTCAGCCATGGAGTGAACGGAGGATGAAGCGATTACTTGACTTTTGGCAAAAAAACAAAACAAAAGTCCTGATCAGCGATGAAGAAGGGGAATTTAATTCATTTGTGTAACAAACAAAACAGTCCGGCACCGGGCAATTTATGGTGAGACACCGCGCATCGCGTACGCGGTCATAAAATTTGAGCTTTGCGCGCTCGTGCCCTGCGGGGCTACGCTTTTGCCTCTGTGTACGTACGTCGTACAGAGGCGTACTGCTTGTACGCGCAGCTCTGCCGGGCCCTTCAGTTGTACTACATCCTGTGATGGCTTTCTGAGCTTTTATTAAAGTCCATTAACTGATTCATGAGATATTTTGCTTACAGACATGGGCAATAACATCATTGCTCTTCCTTTGCCTTCGGTGAAAGACAATATCAAAATCCATTTTGTAGCTGTTAGGTCCTAGACTTCTCTCTGACCAGTTTGGGTCAGTGTCTGCAAAGTGGTTTTGGAAGGAGGCATCTCCTGTCCTGGCAACTTTGTGTGACCTTGTGGGGGTTTAATAATACTGTAAAATTGATTCAGCTGCTGTAATAAAAGCACACGCATTATCAGCATTCTAATTCTAATTAATGCAACAGCAGCGGCAGAGCCATTATTTATGATGCGGGCCCCGCGGTGAGCAAGCACAACAATAATCTGCTTCTTATTTTTATTGATGTGTTGATGAATGGTTCTCTTTCACGCCAAACACCAATGGAACGTCTCAGTGTCCGATCAAACACAGACCCACTTCCCTCCTGCTTCACCTTTCCTCTACCCACCCCCCGTTAGCCCTTTGTTTGCTTCACCTTACGTTCTGGGTTCTAAACCTCATTACAAAGAGCTGGTCAGGTGATCCACACCACTTACCTCTGATTTTATTAAAACGATCAGGAAATACTCAGTGGGTGTACCTCTACAACTTTATAACTTTTGAAGTCAATTCCATTAAATGCAGCTCCCACTAGGGGGGTGTCTAGTTATTTTCAGATAGAGTACAAGTATTTCTGTTTGGGTACTTGCCAATATGACTAACAATTTCAAGTGGGTAATAAGTTAGTACTTAACCATGATACAATGACTTTAAAACCCCATGTGTTTTGTTAAGAACACAGCAAACAGTGCTGTAAATTGAAGAGGAAATGATGTAACCAAGAATAAAAGTGGTATCGACCCCAAATATTGGGGTGTTCTTATGAGTACAGTTATATTTGGGGCTGTATCTGACCCAATACCAGTGTGGGTATCAGGACACCACTAGTCTCTGTGGTTAATCAGCTTCAGAAACACTAAAATTGCTCTATCAGCCAATTTAAAAGGGTGAAGCTAAAATTTGGTGTATTAGTGTCTGAGAGTTTTACCCAACACATATTCCAAGTGCCACATGTTACACGGGATCTTAGCTTAAAACTTTATATTTAACTGTTGTATTCAATCCTGTTTGTTTGTTTGTTAGCAAAATATTGTGTGAACCATTGGCAGATGTCAATGAAACTTTTGCAAATTAAAAAATTACCTCTAAAACTTGTTAACGTTTGGAGTCAGTTCAAGACGTTTGCTACAGGCGCTCAGTTGGTAGAGCTGTCACCTCTCAGCGAGAAGGTCGCCGGTTCAAATCCTGGCCGGGGATCTTTCTGGGTAGAGTTTGCATGTTCATGAGATATGCAAACTGCATGTGTGGGTTTTCTCCAGGTACTCCGGTTTCCTCCCACAGACCAAAAACATGCGTGTTGGTAACTCTAAACCACATATGTCAATGTGGCGGCCCGCGGGCCAGATCCGGCCCTCAAAGCAATTATTTATGGCCCCCTGGATGATATTTAATAACTATTAGAGCCAGCCCGCAAGCCACAGAACACCGGCAGCAGGCTCTCAGCTGTTAACAAGGTGAAATGTCCGCTGCTAAGCTTCATTCTAACTCCGGCAGAAGTGGTGGAGGTGGGGGGTGGGAGGAGTGACGATATTCCAATGCGCAGCAACGCTTTCCTCAGCCCTCCCCATCTTGTATTCTCACAGACATAGTCTCGCAAGTTTTGGGTGCGGTGACTCACGAGACTTTAAGACAGCAGTGGAGCTATCGGTGCGTGAGAGCGCTGTGGAGTGAATGTTAGTACGCAGTAAACATGGATGGAAAACTAGCGAACAAGCAAACAAAAACTTATTATTTTCACACAGAGTGGGAGGAGGAGTATTTTTTTGTTTATTCTAATTCGAAGCCTATTTGCCTCATCTGTAATTCGAGCATTGCCTTACCCAAAAAGTGTAACTTGGAGCGGCATTTCAAGATGATGCACAAACGGTGACTTCCCTCCTAAAAGTTCTTTACGGACTCAAAGTGCGGGAGCTAAAACACAAGCTTGCAGCCCAGCAATCGATCTTCACTCGGCCCAGCACAAAAGGTAAACTGCTACGATCGCCTCCTACCTTGTTAGCTGCATCCTGGCTCAACATAAGAAGTCTTTCAGTGATGGAGAAGTTATGAAAGAAACGTTTATAATTCTGTATTATTCACCTGGATTATTGATCATAAATCAGGATGGTATTCTGCATTATTCACATGAATTATTGATCATAAGTGTTTATTGAGGCTTTATTTAATATTTTATTTAATTCATTTATTCATTCATTTAAAAGAGACAAAATAAAACAAATTCATCAAAAAAAAAACATTGAATGAAAAGAGTGCAGAAAGAAGAAAAAAAACTTATATCACCTCCTTATAATAAACATTGAACCAGTCCGGCCCTTGGCTTGTAGCAAATTTGTTTTTTTGGCCCTCGGTGTATTTGACTTTGACACCCCTGCTCTAAACTGTCTCTAGGTGTGAGTGAGAGAGTGAATGGTTGTTTGTCTCGTTTGTCTCTATATGTCCTTGTGATGGACTGGAGACCTGTCCAGGTGTCCCCTGCCTCTCACACAGTGACTGCTGAACATGGGCACCAGTGACCCCCACGACCTGAAAAGGAAGAAGCGAGTAAAAGATAAAGGATGGGAGGATGTTCGCTAAATAGCTTAAATTCTGCTCATTTTACAGCCACGGAGCTCTAATTTGACTTGGTAGTTCACAACACATACTCAGGCCTTGTACACACGTAGCCTGGTGTTTGAAAAACGAATATCTGCGCAAAAAAATATCTCTGTACATACATGTTTGGATATTTAAAATGTTCGTCTACATGTCCCCGTTTATTTTCACCACAGAGCGTTGTAAAGAATATACCGAACCCATAGGTGGCAGTGTAGTGCAGTCACAACCCTTCAACCAAACCACAACTTCCTGTTATTTATTTTTTATTTTTTCATTTGTTTGTGTGGACAGACCGCGAGGTTGAACTACTATTAAATACCGTGTTGGAGTACAAAGTTAATAAAATGCAGGAAAATGTCGACTGGGAATCATGTCAGAGCAGGTATGTTGACATTTTTAGCGCTTTTTTTCCGCCGAGCATTATGTGACGTCAGCGCCGCTCCAGCTGGAGCAGAAACCTCCCGTTCTGAAAGTCCACATGCAGACTCGAAAGAGGAGAATTCTCAAATCTCCACTTTGGTCGGAGTTTTTTTATTATTCGTTTATAGTTACATCAACCGGAGTTCACGTGTGGATGAAAGGCCAAACCGCATCATAAACTGTTCGGTTTTACTGATATCCGGCTACGTGTGTACAGGGCCTAAGATTGTAAGATTACACATATTTTCAAGGTTTGAAGAAACATTTTTCTTTTCTTTTTTTAAAATAAAGTGAACCCAATGTCCAAAAGTCATGCATGAAAGCTGGCAGGAGATATCCCTTCAAGGAATGTTTAGGTGTTCAATTATTCTGTCAGTAACGACTATTAAGAAGAACATTTAAAGCCACTTTTTAAAATCGCCAGTGCTCTAACACTTAATGAATCCTGTGTGACATCAGTAACACTATTACCCTTTTTTCTATTTTATTTGGTAGCTGGCTTTATGTAAGACTATAAAAACGTCTGTGTTAAAAACTGTTCTAGTGGTCGGAGAAAGCTTTTATGTGAAGTTAAAACTTCTTTTCCTCCTGCAGAAGCTGCTGGCTTGCAACAAGAGAAGGGCTCTGAACTATTTTAAATTCAGTGAATATCTGGTTTACTGCACACAAAAGACCTTCTGCTTCACGCACTGTAAAAAAAACAGACAGCGACATTAACATCCAGTTTTTATAATTGGGTGTCTATGTGGCTCATGCCATTTCCCCTGTTTGATAATTGTGGTCCATCCTTCCTAATTTTACAGAGAATCTGAAAACATAAATGCTTATTTACATCTTTCCCATTAATTCTCCTTACAAATCCTTGATTATTTTCCAATCCTTTCCTCTGATATCTCTGGCTCTGTTTGTCTGTTTCACTCACTCCTCCACCGAGCAGTCTGTCTTCCTTCTCAATCGCCTGTTTTGTTTCCCATTTTAATGAACAGTTGGATTCTTTTATTTCTCTACAAGTGCTGGATTTGCCTTATCAACCCCCCGTCCCTTTGAGGGTTGCCAATTGGTTTTATCCACGGATGTATCATTTCTTAGGCTTCCTCTTTTTTCCTCCACAAAGAGAAAGAACCACTCCGTCAACAAGCCTCTCCGGAGCCAGAGATTAAAAACCTCAACATCACCTACCTTCCAGCGCTACTCCCAACTGGTTTGTGTAAAACTCAATTAAACTGGTCCCCGCTGAATTTCACATTACAGTACATTAAAGGGGAATTCTTCAAGCGTGATGACAAAGCTCAAACCTAGCTTCAGAGCTGCTATTTAGGAGCTTTTCTAAACATTTGAGTCTTGGGGGTTTGAGCTTCATGTTGGCGCAAAACACAAAGACAAAGAAAAAGGTTGTTGTTTTTTACAATACAACTTTATGATTTATTTATTTACAAGCACCCTGAAAGTCACAGCGTCTGCTTGATGCACTGCATATAAATGAGCTCTCCGTCTATCAATTAACTCCCAGCCAAAGGTAAAGCACGTCTGTTTGATGATTAAAGAAGCCACGGCGCAGTGATCGTTGTCGTTCGGGTGACAATAGCCATCTTTGTAAAATACAGATGTTAATCTTGTTCAGGGGACTTTTTGATCTCAATTTCAGAGGGTTTTTGTGAGTCGATTGCAAATTATTCCACCGCCTTCATGCAATCTATTTGGGTGAAAAGAGAGTGTTCAGTGAAGCGTCAAACAAAGAAACATCAGATGGGTGTGCGAGTTAACTTCATGCACGTGTGACGATGCACTTTCTGCAACAAGATGGCAAAGCCAAGATTTAAATGAGGGTTATGAGAAGTCTCTTTGTCAGGACTATGTTTCCTTTTGTTTACTCGTCCTTTCTTACCAACCAAGGGATGGCTAGCTATATATATATATATATATGCTCCCCCCCAACCAGGCAGTCTTTTAAAGTGTGTCTGTTAGCAAAATATATCACGGCCCAAAATACACGTTTAAATAAAGCTCTCAGAATGCATTCAGTGGATGTACACCTCAAGTACTCATCAAAATACCATAATACTTTGTGGTGCTTTTACCAAATGTTTTAGGCATGTTATCTACCTGGATGATTGAACTTACAACCTGTTTTATAAACACTGGTGATTTTAAGACAGCAAACTGTTTGCTGTGTTCTCAATGAAATAAAAGGGTTTCTAAAGTCATTCTATAACGTGTAAGTACCATTTAATTAACTACGTTGTATTGGCAAGTACACATTCTTAAGTACTTGTACTGGAGCCAAGATGGTGTAGTGGCAGGGCTTTTGACTTGGGACCCGAAGGGCGCGGGTTCGCGCCCCGGCCACTACACATCTTGGGGTGTCTATGAGTGCACACCTAATTCTCCAGCTCCCCAGGAACTTTCTGGCTGCTCACTGCACCACCTGGTGGTGGTTGGGTTAAATGCAGAGACGAATTTTGTCTGTGTAGGGGAAACATACACAGATGACAGACAAAGACATTATTATTATTGATCTGAAAAGCTTACTATTGAGACACCCCTGCAACTGACAGACGTTTGGAGTCAATCCATTTAAGATGTCTGCTGTACTGGTAATCAATTTCACGAAACACAAACTGGCCATATTTGGTCATATTTAAAGACATCAAGTTGATATGCATTCTGTCAAAGAATGCTAGTTTCAATTCAACTTCCATCCATCCATTTTCTTCCGCTTATCCAGGGTCGGGTCGCGGGGGTAGCAGCCTAAGTAGGGAGGCCCAGACTTCCCTCTCCCCAGCCACATGGAGCAGCTCCTCTGGGGGAATCCCAAGGCATTCCCAGGCCAGCCGAGAAACATGGGTCTTCCTCTGGGTCTCCTCCCGGTGGGACATGCCCGGAACACCTCACCAGGGAGGCGTCCAGGAGGCATCCTAACCAGATGCCCGAGCCACCTCAACTGGCTCCTCTCGATGTGGAGAAGCAGCGGCTCTACTCCGAGTCCCTCCCGGATGACTGAGCTTCTCACCCTATCTCTAAGGGAGAGTCCAGACACCCTGCGGAGAAAACTCATTTCAGCCGCTTGTATCCGAGATCTCGTTCTTTCGGTCACAACCCAAAGCTCATGACCATAGATGAGGGTGGGAACGTAGATCGATCGGTAAATTGAGAGCTTTGCCTTTCGACTCAGCTCTCTCTTCACCACGACAGACCGGTACAGCGCCCGCTTCACTGCGGATGCTGCACCTATCCGCCTATCGATCTCACGCTCCAGTTT
>JBBPBX010063490.1:7530-20516 GCA_038048925.1 Garcialebias charrua | reverse complement strand
TTTCATGTTGCTGCTGATCTGTTTCATGTTGCTGCTGATCTGTTTCATGTTGCTGCTGATCTGTTTCATGTTGCTGCTGATCTGTTTCATGTTGCTGCTGATCTGTTTCATGTTGCTGCTGATCTGTTTCATGTTGCTGCTGATCTGTTTCATGTTGCTGCTGATCTGTTTCATGTTGCTGCTGATCTGTTTCATGTTGCTGCTGATCTGTTTCATGTTGCTGCTGATCTGTTTCATGTTGCTGCTGATCTGTTTCATGTTGCTGCTGATCTGTTTCATGTTGCTGCTGATCTGTTTCATGTTGCTGCTGATCTGTTTCATGTTGCTGCTGATCTGTTTCATGTTGCTGCTGATCTGTTTCATGTTGCTGCTGATCTGTTTCATGTTGCTGCTGATCTGTTTCATGTTGCTGCTGATCTGTTTCATGTTGCTGCTGATCTGTTTCATGTTGCTGCTGATCTGTTTCATGTTGCTGCTGATCTGTTTCATGTTGCTGCTGATCTGTTTCATGTTGCTGCTGATCTGTTTCATGTTGCTGCTGATCTGTTTCATGTTGCTGCTGATCTGTTTCATGTTGCTGCTGATCTGTTTCATGTTGCTGCTGATCTGTTTCATGTTGCTGCTGATCTGTTTCATGTTGCTGCTGATCTGTTTCATGTTGCTGCTGATCTGTTTCATGTTGCTGCTGATCTGTTTCATGTTGCTGCTGATCTGTTTCATGTTGCTGCTGATCTGTTTCATGTTGCTGCTGATCTGTTTCATGTTGCTGCTGATCTGTTTCATGTTGCTGCTGATCTGTTTCATGTTGCTGCTGATCTGTTTCATGTTGCTGCTGATCTGTTTCATGTTGCTGCTGATCTGTTTCATGTTGCTGCTGATCTGTTTCATGTTGCTGCTGATCTGTTTCATGTTGCTGCTGATCTGTTTCATGTTGCTGCTGATCTGTTTCATGTTGCTGCTGATCTGTTTCATGTTGCTGCTGATCTGTTTCATGTTGCTGCTGATCTGTTTCATGTTGCTGCTGATCTGTTTCATGTTGCTGCTGATCTGTTTCATGTTGCTGCTGATCTGTTTCATGTTGCTGCTGATCTGTTTCATGTTGCTGCTGATCTGTTTCATGTTGCTGCTGATCTGTTTCATGTTGCTGCTGATCTGTTTCATGTTGCTGCTGATCTGTTTCATGTTGCTGCTGATCTGTTTCATGTTGCTGCTGATCTGTTTCATGTTGCTGCTGATCTGTTTCATGTTGCTGCTGATCTGTTTCATGTTGCTGCTGATCTGTTTCATGTTGCTGCTGATCTGTTTCATGTTGCTGCTGATCTGTTTCATGTTGCTGCTGATCTGTTTCATGTTGCTGCTGATCTGTTTCATGTTGCTGCTGATCTGTTTCATGTTGCTGCTGATCTGTTTCATGTTGCTGCTGATCTGTTTCATGTTGCTGCTGATCTGTTTCATGTTGCTGCTGATCTGTTTCATGTTGCTGCTGATCTGTTTCATGTTGCTGCTGATCTGTTTCATGTTGCTGCTGATCTGTTTCATGTTGCTGCTGATCTGTTTCATGTTGCTGCTGATCTGTTTCATGTTGCTGCTGATCTGTTTCATGTTGCTGCTGATCTGTTTCATGTTGCTGCTGATCTGTTTCATGTTGCTGCTGATCTGTTTCATGTTGCTGCTGATCTGTTTCATGTTGCTGCTGATCTGTTTCATGTTGCTGCTGATCTGTTTCATGTTGCTGCTGATCTGTTTCATGTTGCTGCTGATCTGTTTCATGTTGCTGCTGATCTGTTTCATGTTGCTGCTGATCTGTTTCATGTTGCTGCTGATCTGTTTCATGTTGCTGCTGATCTGTTTCATGTTGCTGCTGATCTGTTTCATGTTGCTGCTGATCTGTTTCATGTTGCTGCTGATCTGTTTCATGTTGCTGCTGATCTGTTTCATGTTGCTGCTGATCTGTTTCATGTTGCTGTGTTCATTCATGCTCAACTGCTCTCACAGACTCATGTTCATGCTGCTGTTCGGCGTATTGTTTTTATGTGATTAGTGCCTAGCATATTTTTAGTTGATGTTTTTATTAGTTCATGTCTTAGCTCGACTGTTCCACCACACATACAACATATGCAGAACGACAACAAATAAACTCTGACTCTGACTCCTTTCAGTTTATTTCTGCTAGTTTCCGCTTCTTCTGCTATTTCAGCTACTTTTTCTTTGTTTTGTGCTATATTTAACATTTCTGCTAATTCTATATTTATTTTTAGCTCATTTCAACACTTCCTTCTGCTTTTTCAAGTTCTTTAAAACTATATTCAGCTTTTTGAGCTAATGTTCAAAATTTTGTGCTAATTTCTGCTTTTTTAAACCTAATTCAGAACATATGTCGTTCTTTCTCTGCTTTCTTCTGCCAACATTTCAGCATGTTTTTAGCCAGGTTAAGCTGTTTTTCAACAAGTTTTGCAATATGCATTTTCACAGGAAATGCTGTTTCTCTAGTTTCGTTTAGAATGATCTAAATATTAATTCTAGCTAATTCTGTCACATATTATTTGCTTTTGTGCAGCTTAATGTTTAGCAACAGAAGGATGGTAAATGGACTGTTCTTATACAGCGCCTTTCTATCTTATTAAGACACTCAAGGCACTTTACAACAATCTGTGTCCTCATTTACCCATTCATACAGCTCTCCACTAGATCTCTACAAAGCTAATTGAACAAATCATTCTAAAGAGACTAATCAGTGCTTGAGATCACATTCATACACAGATGAGACACTCATCAGAGGCAATGAGATGTTCAGTGTCTTACCCAGGGACACTTTGGCAAGTGACTGCTGGTGGATTTAAACCCCCAACTCTTGCATTGGAGGACGACTGCTCTAACCACTCAGCCACAGCCGCCCATAAAAAGTTATTTTCAGGTTTTGAAAAAACGTGTGCCAACAAGCGATCTACTGTATGTCAAAGCTATTCCAGATATTTCTGCAGCAGGAACTGGTAGAAAAGGAACTCTCAGGCAATTTAAACTGTTTTAGCAAAGAATATCGGACATTTTTTTTTGATGAATTGCTTATGAAGTAAAATGTACAATGAGTAATTGTAAATGAAGTCAGGAGACATCAAATATTCCTTCACCAGTCGCAGCATCTCCAGGTTAGACATGGTTGGAGCAGACGCAGCTTGCAGAGCTTCATTCCCTCCAGATATGCTGACTGTCCCTGGAGACAAATACCAGACGTGTTGTTCTAAATCCACTTGGCAACAGCATGGACCATCCTGCTTATTTTGCCTCCAGCTGCAGGAGCATTTGCATCACATTAAATTAACTCAGTTGCTTTTTGAGGATTCATTTGTTGTTTTTTATTCAAAATCAAAAGTGCTGCAGTTGCTAACATCGAAGGGTTAACTGGTTGTCACAGTTGCCTGAGGATTCTTTGTCAGCCAGTTAAAATATGCCCTTGTGCCAACTATATCTGTAGACAAAATGGCATCACACCTTCCATCCATTATCTTTTAACTGCTTCTTTCATTTTGGGTCACGGGGTTTGCCGGTGACCATGTCCAGCAATCACTGTGCGAGGGGCAGGGTGCACCCTGGACGGGTCACAAGTCCATCACAGGGCGTCATTACACCTCTCAATGATTGAAATATGTTAATGCTACACAGATAAATTACCATTTTAGTTTGTCCCCTGTCACAGAGAGAAGAGAGGTGTCCATCCTGAGAGGGCCACCATCTTCAAGAAGGCCACCTGCATCACGAAGGACCACACTCACCCAGCACACACACGCTTTTTGCCCTGCTCCCCTCAGGTAGGAGGTTGCAGAGCATCAAGTGTAAAACCACTAGATTGAGGAACAGCTTCTACCCTGAAGCTTTTAGACTCATAAATCCACAACCAGGATAATCCCCCCCAAAAAAATAGAAAAATGACGATCTTAGAGAATTAATTCAACTCGGAAGCAGCAAGAATATATCTACAAAAGCATTGTGCATTGAATTATTTCTCTGAGATCGGCGCTGTTGCAGGGTTGATTTAACGGAGATGTAATATGGCCTCTAAATTAAAAATAAAAGCAGGGTCTTTGCACACGCACCCTGTTGCCCTGTTAAACTTCTGTTTCTCAGTCACTGACATAATGGTACATTTGACTAATCTTTGATTATTCCCTTGCCTGTATCTCTTAATGTGAACCAGCCTCACTGTAAATGTTAATAGACTGCTAAATCATCTACCACATGCCTTTGTCATCATCCTGGCAGCCTGACCCAGCCTCGCTGAAACAGTGCTGCTATATTTGGATCCAGAACCCAGAATTGAGCAGCCAAGCAATCACCCCCATCCTGTGTAAGTGATGAACTAGTCCCAACCTCACTTCAACGCTTCGCAGGGGGGCGAGGAGCCACTGCCAGATATCACTGTGGTCAATGTCCGCTGGCAAATCTCAACAAACGTGTTTCCAAATATGCTCACTCACCCATAACTTTAAATTCAAGCACAGCATTTTTATAGTTCCTCCCTGAAGTCCCAACATAATCAACTTTCTTCTTTAAAGCTCAGCTGTGAATTGGGATGTAAGTTTCTCATAATTTAGGCCGCCAAAATGTTTTTTTTTTGTTTGTTTGTTATTTATTCATTTTATAATTAAAATACACAACAATAACACGTACAATTAGAGAAAAGAAAAGACAAGACATACCGTATTTTTCGGACTATAGGTCGCACCTTTTTATGGTTTTTTTCAAGGCCTGCAACCTATACACCAGTGCAACCTATTTATGGATTTTTTTCCCATATTTTTAGACCAATTTTTGACTCAGTTATGAGCCTTTTTCACTTTGGCAGAAAATGGTGCAGTACCACTTTTGGCCGCTAGGGGTGCAGTGCAGTACCACCTCCAGAGGAGTACACCGACCCAAGAAGAAGAAGAAGACCGTTTCCAGCTCATGTGTCCGAAAAAAAGCTCCTCTGCTCGGACTGTCTCTGTCGGCCTCCTGGTCTGGATGTAGCTCCTGTTAGCTCTGTTTGTTTGCTGTTTGTTTGCAAGATAAGTCAAGAACCACTCAGCGGATTTTTCTGAAACTTACAGAATGGAATCACAGTGTGGATGTTTACAAGTGAGTACCTTTATTAGATGTTTGAGATAAAAAAAATAAAAAAAAAACGATATTTTATTAGCATAGCTTCTTTTAGTTTGTGGTTGTTGTTACGGCTGGCTCAGGCCGAACACATTAAATGGACAAAGGACACAAGAAGGCAGAATGTAAAAATAAAAAGCTTTATTGAAAACTGCCCGACTCCTCCCTCCAGGTGCGGAGTGCACCGTCTTCTGGCACAGGGCAACAAAAAGGGAGCAAAAATAGACAGACAAAAGTACAAATAAATGGTGGACAAGAGTGAGTCAGCCAAAAAGAATATAACGTCCCCAGCGTCGGCCCAACCCATAAAAACAGGGCCGTCGCAGCCTGTCTGGAGACGGACTACCTGACCAAAAGGGGACCCTAGGGGTAAAAGAAAAACGATATAACTGGACTACCGATCTCACTCTGTCATTAGGCAAACCAACAAAAACTCCAAACAGCTCCAAGCTCCAAACAGCTCCAAACTCCAAAAGCTCCAAACAGCTCCAAGCTCCAAACAGCTCAAAAAGCTCCAAACAGCTCCAAGCTCAATAATGTTCCTGGTTAAACCAGCTTAAACTAACCACACAGGTCAGCATCCCTGATATCAATTATCATTAGCAGGATCCTAATGTCATCAATGCAGCCTTCAGCTACCCAGTGCACTAAGCACAACAAAAGTCAAAAGATGAGCAAACATTCCTAAGTGCATCAAGCACAGTCAAACTCCACAAGCAAATGAGCTGACACAAATGCAACTAGCAGTCAAGACCAAACATGAGCTAGTAGCCACTCTTTAAGTGCATCTAGCAGTCAAGACCAAACATGAGCTAGTAGCCACTCTTTAAGTGCATCTAGCAGTCAAGACCAAACATGAGCTAGTAGCCACTCTTTAAGTGCATCTAGCAGTCAAGACCAAACATGAGCTAGTAATTACTCACCAAGAACCTTCTAAACAGAAGATCAGACTTCAAGACAGGCAGGGGCGGGCGGAGAACACCCCACAGTACCCAAACAGTACTCAAACAGTACCCAAACAGTACTCAAACAGCTCAGCAATAAAGCAACCAAACTCTGAGCTCACAACACTCCGCATTCAAGCACAGTCAACTTGAAGTATATATAGGCGTGGCTCTCAGGTGTTCCTGGCTGAACACACACAAGCCTGATCACAATCAGACTAATTAACCAACAAAAGCATGACTGCAGTCAACATGCATAAAAACTATAGGTGTCAGCATTGGCAGCTTCCTCAGGATATGTAACACCTCCACCACCAGTGTTTTGTATGGGGGTGATGTGGATGCCAGGTGAAAACATCTCACATCCGCACATGCAAAATAAATAGGACCCTAGAGAGCAACAATGTAGCGGTCACAACAGACAAACGGACTAAAAACATCATTAAAACTAGTCCGCCTAACCGCTAACATAATCAATATCATGTTATCTTAAAATGTTTTAAAACCAAAAAGGCATCTCTGATCTGACATTAATTTGAAAAGCATTTGTTTTGTATAACAAACGCCATCATCATTTCTGATGAGGTCAGTCAGTGACGAAGAGAGTCGTAATTTCTCAGCAAACAGAGGGAAACTGTTCTCCTCCATCTCAGCACTGGACAGTGTTGGACAACTCTCTCCATTCAGCTGTAGCGACACCTTCTGGTCAACTGTAGCAGATCTGATTTCAGTTATTCTGAAAATATAGGAAATAGTGTCAGACAGTGAATTATGGTCAACATAAGAGTTCACTGTTGCACACCACACAGACTTAATAAAGTCATTTCCTGACTCATTTCCAGTTTCTTTTTGAGGCCATGGTCCCACATCATTCAGCAACAGTCTGCAGTCTGCAGTGGCTGAAAGGGAACACAAAGAAACAAGAGAACTTGACACACGTGTCTTGACAGTCAGGGGGGATCTGTCCTCTTTTTCTGCTCTGGACAGCATCCCTGTGTCAGTTTCAACAGCTCTGCTCTCAGCCGCACTGTAAGCACAGAGACCGTTAGACACAGAATCATGAAATGAGAGTTGTTCAGTTTTAAATAACAATAGAAAACTGTCACTCAAGTCAACATCATCTTTCACAACTCCTTTGTTTTCTGCAGGAGCTAAAAAAGAACACAATGAAACAGGTGGAATTGTTTCTTCTGGATCCTCAGTTAAGCTCACTGGGACTTCTTCTTCAGAGCTAAATAAAAAACATTCACTCAGGTCAATGTAATGTTCCTTCAGCTCAAAGTTTTTAAGATCCCCATCTTTAACTGGGATTAAGTCAGATTCATTTTCATGTTTAATTTCAAGTTCAGTTACATGAAAAAAGAAGAAACTGTCACCCAAGTTGACATCATCCTCATTTTTCTCCTCCTCTGGACGATGTTCTTCTGGCGCCATCTCCTGTAGATGTGAGAGAGGCACACCTGCTTGAATGCAAGGCTCTGGTGTCACCTTTGGATGACACACAGTGGGACACAAATGGTGATCTTCCCTTTGTGCAGTATGGAGCTCTCTCAATTCTAGAAGACGCTTCTTCTCATGTAGAGCGGCTAGAATACTTTGACTTTTGACTTCTTGTTCTTTTAAGAACAATTCATGTTTAAGTTGTAGCTCCCTTCGTGCGACCTCGAACTGTTGTGAAATAAGTTCTTTTTCTTTCCTCAATTGTTCTTCAAGCTCTTTTTTTCTTAAAGCAACTTCATTTTCATTTGAATGTCCATAATCAGGCATCACAACAACCCCAAGTTGAATTAATTCAGTCAGCAGTCCACCCTCAAACCAACCATCATGTTCGTATTCTCTAGTGTCGATTTTAAAATGGTTTGCTATACTCAACATCTGCTCTCTCGTGCAGTTCATATAGACATCAAACGTGGGCTGTTCAAGAAATCTCTTCAAATTAAACGCCATGATGTGAACACAAACAGCTTTTAAGCTGTACCCCTCTTCTAATGACTTTCACTGTAAACAACAGCAAAATCACAGCTGCATTTGAATGCAGCACAATCCAAAAACACACACAGCTGCGTGTTTCAGCTCAATCAGCAACCAGGAGCTGGTCCTGTCAGCTCCAGAGAGAGTGCAAACTACAGCACACAGCTGTCAAAACACACCAAATGTAAAAAAGGAGCAATTATATTAACTGCGGTCCAAAAACACTTGGCTTCAAAAGACTTCACCACACTCTCAATATTTTAAGCACAAAAAACTTAATGTCTGCTCAAAACCAGAACAAACATGCACAGCACTGGACCTGCCTATGAGTCAAACCATCAGCAGGTTTATTTAATTAACCCAACAAGGATCACAACAGCTCAAAGATCCAAACGCGGGCTCAAAAATGCATACAAGGACTCAAAAAGGAGCAAAAAAAATGCAGACAAGGGCTCAAAAAGATTCAAGATCCAGACAAGGAGCAAAAAAGAAGAAGGATCCAAGATCCAGACAAGGAGTCAAAAAGGATTCAAGATCCCGGACGAGGCGCCCAAAATATGTTACGGCTGGCTCAGGCCGAACACATTAAATGGACAAAGGACACAAGAAGGCAGAATGTAAAAATAAAAAGCTTTATTGAAAACTGCCCGACTCCTCCCTCCAGGTGCGGAGTGCACCGTCTTCTGGCACAGGGCAACAAAAAGGGAGCAAAAATAGACAGACAAAAGTACAAATAAATGGTGGACAAGAGTGAGTCAGCCAAAAAGAATATAACGTCCCCAGCGTCGGCCCAACCCATAAAAACAGGGCCGTCGCAGCCTGTCTGGAGACGGACTACCTGACCAAAAGGGGACCCTAGGGGTAAAAGAAAAACGATATAACTGGACTACCGATCTCACTCTGTCATTAGGCAAACCAACAAAAACTCCAAACAGCTCCAAGCTCCAAACAGCTCCAAACTCCAAACAGCTCCAAGCTCCAAACAGCTCAAAAAGCTCCAAACAGCTCCAAGCTCAATAATGTTCCTGGTTAAACCAGCTTAAACTAACCACACAGGTCAGCATCCCTGATATCAATTATCATTAGCAGGATCCTAATGTCATCAATGCAGCCTTCAGCTACCCAGTGCACTAAGCACAACAAAAGTCAAAAGATGAGCAAACATTCCTAAGTGCATCAAGCACAGTCAAACTCCACAAGCAAATGAGCTGACACAAATGCAACTAGCAGTCAAGACCAAACATGAGCTAGTAGCCACTCTTTAAGTGCATCTAGCAGTCAAGACCAAACATGAGCTAGTAGCCACTCTTTAAGTGCATCTAGCAGTCAAGACCAAACATGAGCTAGTAGCCACTCTTTAAGTGCATCTAGCAGTCAAGACCAAACATGAGCTAGTAATTACTCACCAAGAACCTTCTAAACAGAAGATCAGACTTCAAGACAGGCAGGGGCGGGCGGAGAACACCCCACAGTACCCAAACAGTACTCAAACAGTACCCAAACAGTACTCAAACAGCTCAGCAATAAAGCAACCAAACTCTGAGCTCACAACACTCCGCATTCAAGCACAGTCAACTTGAAGTATATATAGGCGTGGCTCTCAGGTGTTCCTGGCTGAACACACACAAGCCTGATCACAATCAGACTAATTAACCAACAAAAGCATGAATGCAGTCAACATGCAAAAGAACTATAGGTGTCAGCATTGGCAGCTTCCTCAGGATATGTAACAGTTGTATTTCTGTTTGTTATAAATAGCTTCGAAACCAATCGGTTTATATTTTTTCTGCTTACAGAGTGTAATTATAAGGCTTTAATGTACATTACTATGGCTGGATGAATCATTTGACATAAAATTCAATTTTTTATTTGTGTCAGAGGTGGACTCGTCTTGTGTTAGCCTTCGTTTTACGTTATAAATAGCTTCAAAACCACTCGGTGTATATTTATTTCTGCTTACAGAGTAATTATAACACTCCAATGTACTTAACTATGTCCTGGATAAAACATTTGAGATGAGATTCGATTTTTTATTCGTGTGTCAGAGGCGGACTCCTCTCGTGTTTACCGGTAGCTTCTGTTAGCTTCTGTATTTGTTATAAATAGCTTCGAAACCAATCGGTGTATATTTATTTCTGCTTACAGAGTAATTATAACACTCCAATGTACTTAACTATGTCTTGGATAAAACATTTGAGATAAGATTTGATTTTTATTCGTGTTTTCAGAGACGGACTCGTCTCGTGTTTAGCTTCTGTTAGCTTCTGTTTTTGTTATAAATAGCTTCGAAACCAATTGTGTATATTTATTTCTGCTTACAGAGTAATTATAAGGCTCCAATGTACTTAACTATGTCTTGGATAAAACATTTGAGATAAGATTTGATTTTTTATTCGTGTTTTCAGAGACGGACTCGTCTCGTGTTTAGCTTCTGTTAGCTTCTGGCAGACATTAGCAGCAGAGCTAAACACTCGGTCCATATTGCCGGGTTGACTCAGCGGTCACGCGGCGCGTCAGCGGTGGATGACGCGTTACGTCGGCGGTGACGTAGGTGCGACCTATACACCGGTGCGACCTATTTATGGATTTTTCCAATTTTTTGGCAATAATTGGACACTGCGACCTATATTCCGGTGCGACCTATAATCCGAAAAATACGGTATATAAGACGAAAGGCAGCAGAAGAAGAAAAAATCTTATTTTTCTCCCCCTTACTTTCCAATAAACAATTCATACAACCAACTCATTTGATTTCCAAAATAATGAACAACTTAATTCATACCTCCTGTATCACTTACAATTTCTAAACTCCACTCATTTAAATATATGTTTTAACCGTTTAAACTTAATCATTCTTTTGAATACAACCAATGATTGAGCCACTTTAATATGTTATTCCAATTCATTCCATAACCCAATTCCTTGAACTATGGGAGATCTTCCCCTCGAACTAGTCCTAAAATGTGGCTTCACAAATACATTTGTCCCCTTGAGATTGTAACTACTCGTTCTTCTAACAAAATACTTCTGAATATTTGAAGGAAGTGCATTATTCTGTGCTTTATACAAAACTAACAAAATATTATAATCAACTAAATCATAAAACTTGAACAGTTTCATTTGATAAAACAAAATAGCTTTAACAGAGCTTTACGATCTGCCAGTCAACACCTGCTGGAGGTGCCTCGCTCAAGGTACAAACAATGGGGAGACCGGTCATTTTCTGTTGCCGGCCCAAAAGCCTGGAACAGTCTCCCCCTTGAGCTGCGTGCCACCTCTGATCTGACTCTGTTCAAAACCAGACTGAAGACCCACTTGTTCAAAAAAGCTTTCAGTGTGTAACTTTTATTACTTTTGGTATTTTAGTATGTAGCATTTTTTATTTCCATTGCCTTCTTTTATTACTGTTGTTTTTTATTCTATTTTCACTGATTTATTGTTCCAGTTTATTCATCTTTTTATCCTGTTAAGCACCTTGGTCAATGCAAGGCATTGTAGGAAGGTGCTATACAAATAAAGTTTATTATTATTATTATTATTAAAATGCTTGATGGATGATGGAAATTCTTTCTGGTGATAATTCTAACAACTCTTTTCTGCAATATAAAAATAGGCATTGTAGTTGATTTACACGCCGTACCCCAAACGCTAACACCATAAATTAAGTGTGGCACAATAAATGTATTAAACAACAAATAAAGTGCCTTATCATTTAATAAATCTTTAACTCTTAAAATATCGCAATAGACCTAGATAGTTTTGCTTTAACTGAACTTACATGTTGTTTCCAAAATAATTTATCATCAGTGGTGATGCCCAAGAACCTCACCTCATGAACGCTCTGAATTTCAGATCCTTCAATTAAAAATGGTACGTCAATTGATTTATTTTATTACTAAATATCATGTAACTAGATTGCCTAGATTTATCTGCACGAGAAGCGTAAAGAAGCTCAGAGGAAACATTAAAGGTGCTATGTGTAACTTTCTGTAGAGTGCAGAACTTAGAAATATTTTCAACAGGCAAAGCATTCTGATCCCTCCCCCTCAGAGCCATATATGGCTCTGCCCCCCTTGCTCTGCTGAAATTCAAATTCAAGCTCTGTTTTTATTGGCTGATTCAAATTCAAGCTCTGTTTTTATTGGCTGGTTACAAACTCTGTTTTTATTGGCTGGTTAACGGCGGGTCACTCTGTGTTTTTAGTGTTTTTATAAATGCTGATAGAGAAGCAAGGGGACTATAGTTTTTTTCAGAGATTACTTTGTCTAACACCAGTCTGTCAGTAGATAGTGACAGAGTGAAAAAATATGTTAAAAATATATTGTTAGAAAAGTTACCAACTGCACTACAAAGTTACATAGTGCAGCTTTAAGGCTGCTGCCCATGGCTTGTTATGGTAATCATGACACCTATGTCCCTCACTAACTGGCAGCATTCTTAATGAAACTGTCAGACAGAAAATTAGACTAAAAAGTGAGCCTCAAACAAACAGTCCACATAAAAACTATAATTTGCTCTGAAAAGATTTCTTGAATCATAAGTGGGGGCTGAGATGAGGTAGAGGCAGGGCAACCAACTTAGGACCTGAAAACCCCAGACTCAACCCCCAGCCATTCCCACATGTCGTGGTGTGTCTGAGCAAGACACACAATCCCCAGTCGCTCCCTGGGTGCCCACATAGCTGCCCATCGCCCCACCTGGGTGCATCCCAAGTGCAATGGGCCAAACGCAGAGCCCATTTTCCCCATAGGAACTTACAATCATGACAACACACGTATTATTATTAAGTGACAGAAGAGTCTGGTATTCAAACATGTAAAATTTTACATGTACACAGTGTTTTAATTTAAAAAAAAAATCTAACAAGTTAAGATGGTCCTTCACTTCCAGTTTTGAAAAGAAAACTGAGATAAAATTAGAGTTGATAAGAATTTGGGT
>JBBPBX010063489.1:0-15550 GCA_038048925.1 Garcialebias charrua | reverse complement strand
TATATATATATATATATATATATATATATATATATATATATATATATATATATATATATATATATATATATATATATATATATATATATATATATAGATATATATATATATATATAGATATAGATATATATATAGATATATATATATATATAGATATATATAGATAGAAGATCTCTGTGTTCCAACAAAAACCTTCCGCTCATTTGGCAATAACAAGCCATGGTTCACAACCAAGCTCAGCCAGCTTCGTCAGGCTAAAGCAGAGGCCTACAGGAGCGGGGACAGAGCTCTGTACAAAAAGACCAGGAACGCATTGACCAGGGAGATCAGAGTGGCTAAAAAATGCTACTCTGAAAAGATGAGAAGTCAGCTCTCAGCCAACGACCCTGGTTCAGTGTGGCGAGGCCTCCAGCAGATCACAAACTACAGACGACCATCCCCCGCTGCAGAGGCTAACAAAGCCCTTGCTGACGACCTGAACAGCTTCTATTGTAGATTTGAGAAGAAAACAGTCACACCTCCTCAACCCACAGCAGCATCTAACATCACTCCTCCATCAACACCCCCTCTGTCTCTCCCTCCCCCCACCACTCAAGTTGCACTCCAGATATGTGAAGCTGATGTGAGCCGATTGTTCCAGAAACAAAAGATCAGAAAAGCACCTGGACCAGATGGTGTCTCACCTTCCTGCCTTAAGATCTGTGCTGAACAACTGGCTCCAATCTTCACAAATATATTTAACAAATCTCTGGAGCTGTGTGAAGTCCCTTCCTGCTTCAAACGCTCCACCATCATTCCAGTCCCCAAGAAAACCTCCATCACAGGACTAAATGACTACAGGCCCATCGCCCTAACATCTGTGGTCATGAAGTCCTTTGAACGGCTGGTCCTGACCCACCTGAAGGACATCACTGGACATCTGCTAGACCCCCTGCAGTTTGCCTACCGGGCAAATAGGTCAGTGGATGATGCAGTCAACATGGGACTGCATTTCATCCTGCAGCATCTAGACCACCCGGGGACTTATGCAAGAATCCTGTTTCTTGATTTTAGTTCAGCATTTAACACCATTGTCCCAGACATTCTCTCCACAAAACTCTCCCAGCTCACTGTTTCTCCTGCCATGTGTCAGTGGATCACCAGCTTCCTAACAGGCAGGACGCAGCAGGTGCAGTTGGGGAAAATCATGTCCTCCTCACAGTCCATCAGCATTGGTGCCCCTCAGGGTTGTGTGCTCTCTCCACTGCTCTTCTCTCTATACACCAATGACTGCACCTCTAATGACCCGTCTGTTAAACTCCTGAAGTTCGCAGATGACACTACAGTCATTGGACTTATCAGTGATGACAACGAGTCTGCGTACCGACAGGAGGTGGAACGACTGATGTCCTGGTGCAGCCTGAACAAACTGGAGCTGAACACACTGAAGACAGTAGAGATGAGAGTGGACTTCAGGAGACACCCCCCAGAACTGCTGCCCCTCAAAATCTTCAACAGCCCCGTGTCTACGGTAGAGTCCTTCAGGTTCCTGGGAACCACCATCTCACATGACCTGAAGTGGGAGCACAACATCACCTCCATCCTCAAAAAGGCCCAGCAGAGACTGTACTTCCTACGCCAGTTGAGGAAGCTGGACCTGCCTCAGGAGCTGCTGATCCAGTTCTACACTGCAGTCATTGAGTCCATCCTGTGTACATCCATCACAGTCTGGTTTGGAGCAGCCACAAGGCAGGACAGGAACAGGCTGCAGCGAACAGTGAGGACAGCTGAGAAAGTCATTGGGGCTTCACTGCCCTCCATTCAGGACTTGTACCACGCAAGAACCAGGAAACGGGCTGGAAAAATCATCACAGACTCCACACACCCGGGTCACAACATGTTCCAACTTCTCCCGTCTGGCAGACGCTACAGATCTGTGTCCACTAAGACTGCCAGACACAAAAACAGTTTCTTCCCCCAGGCCATCACCATCATCAACAGCTGATCATCAGACATCCATCAGCGTGACCCCCAACCCATTCACATCCCCCATGTGATGTGAATCCTTCTGTATTTTGTGTATTATTTGTACGTTTTTTTTATGTAAAGTATCTGTATACATTAATTTTTAGCATTTTTAGAGAGACACTTTCTAGAGAGACACGAACAGCCGGAAACAAATTCCTTGTGTGTGTCAACATACTTGGCCAATAAACCTGATTCTGATTCTGATTCTGATTATATATATATATATATATATATATATATATATATATATATATATATAATATATGTATATGTATATATACATACATAAAGGTGTTTAAAACCCTTCCCACTCTCCTGCAATATTCTTAACAATGTTTATAAACTCTAAATGCTCTAAAAGACATAGAATGTCCTAATTTCCCTCTCTCTGCCTTTGCTGCTCTCAGCCACCTGCAAGCGTTCTTGGCCACACCCACTTTTCCACTCTGCACAGAAAACAGCTAATCAGCTGATCAGCTCCAGGAAGAAGCTTTTCCTGCAGTATGGACTGCACAATAGTACAGCAGGTGCTAAATAGTTTTAAATAAGTTATTTTAAATAAAAATTCCATGCCAATCATGCGGCTCATCCATCAATCAGTCAATTGTGTGTCATGTCCAATCCTATTTTGAAAAACCGTGATTGAGCAAGTCTGCGAAAAATGAACCGCGAAGTAGCGAGGGACTACTGTATACCAAATGTTAAGCACAGCAGTGGCATACTGATGACCAAGGCACCTTTCAGTCATTGAGTCAACCATGAACTCCTGTAAATATTAGATTATTTTAGAGTCAAATACAGGACAATGATCCCAAACACAGCAGCACTTCTACAGCACAATGGTTAAAAAAAAATCTGTGTTGAAAAACCCAAAATCCAGATCTGATTGGAACCTGATTGGAATGCTGCGGTGGGTCTTTAAAGAGAGATGCGCAGAAGCAAATGTCTACAAACCTCAATGATCCAAAGCAACAATGTAAAGAAGAGCGAGTCAAAAATTTTCCACAACAATAGAAACAGATAAGTCATGCAAAAGAATATGTCCTGAATAAACAATATGTCACATAAAATGATGATACACTGTTATACTTGTCCATGAAACCCAATGAATCCAAACAGTTACTTAGACTACATGTCTTAAAGACATAAAAACCTGGATGACCCTAAATTTTCTGCTTTTGAATACAGACAAGACTGATAGCTGATAGAGTCCAGTTTGTAAATATAAATAATGAATCTTCTTCATACACCAAAGTTAGTCATGGAGTTCCTCAGGGTTCAGTGCTTGGACAAACACTCTACTTTATATATGCTTCCATCCATCCATCCATCCATCCATCTTCTTCCGCTTATCCGGGGTCGGGTCGCGGGGGTAGCAGCCTAAGTAGGGAGGCCCAGACTTCCCTCTCCCCAGCCACTTGGAGCAGTTCCTCCGGGGGAATCCCAAGGCGTTCCCAGGCCAGCCGAGAAACATAGTCCCTCCAGCGCGTCCTGGGTCTTCCTCTGGGTCTCCTCCCGGTGGGACGTGCCCGGAACACCTCACCAGGGAGGCGTCCAGGAGGCATCCTAACCAGATGCCCGAGCCACCTCAACTGGCTCCTCTCGATGTGGAGAAGCAGCGGCTCTACTCCGAGTCCCTCCCGGATGACTGAGCTTCTCACCCTATCTCTAAGGGAGAGTCCAGCCACCCTGCGGAGAAAACTCATTTCAGCCGCTTGTATCCGAGATCTTGTTCTTTCGGTCATAACCCAAAGCTCATGACCATAGATGAGGGTGGGAACGTAGATCGATCGGTAAATTGAGAGCTTTGCCTTTTGACTCAGCTCTCTCTTCACCACGACAGACCGGTACAGCGCCCGCTTCACTGCGGACGCTGCACCTATCCGCCTATCGATCTCACGCTCCAGTTTTCCCTCATTCGTGAACAAGATCCCGAGATACTTAAACTCCTCCACTTGGGGCAGGACCTCCTCCCCGACCCGGAGAGGGCATGCTACCCTTTTCCGGCTCAAGACCATGGCCTCGGATTTGGAGGAACTGATCCTCATCCCGGCCGCATCACACTCGGCTGCAAACCGCTCCAGTGAAAGTTGTAAATCACGAACTGATGAAGCCAGTAGGACCACATCATCTGCAAAAAACAGAGAAGCGATTCTAAGGTCACCAAAACGGATCCTCTCAACACCTTGGCTGCGCCTAGAAATTCTGTCCATAAAAGTTATGAACAGAATCGGTGACAAAGGGCAACCTTGGCGGAGTCCAACTCTCACCGGAAACGAGCCTGACTTACTGCCGGCAATGCGGACCAAGCTCTGACACCGGTCGTACAGGGACCTAACAGCCCTTATCAAAGGGCCTGGTACCCCATACTCCCGGAGTACCCCCCACAGAACCCCCCGAGGGACGCGGTCGAATGCCTTCTCCAAGTCCACAAAACACATGTAAACTGGTTGGGCAAACTCCCACGCACCCTCCAGGACCCTGCTGAGGGTGTAGAGCTGGTCCAGTGTTCCACGACCAGGACGAAAACCACACTGCTCCTCCTGAATCCGAGGTTCGACTATCCGACGGACCCTCCTCTCCAGAACCCCTGAATAGACCTTACCAGGGAGGCTTAAGAGTGTGATCCCCCTATAGTTGGAACACACCCTACGGTCCCCCTTTTTAAATAGGGGAACCACCACCCCAGTCTGCCAATCCAAGGGAACTGCCCCCGATGTCCACGCGATATTGCAGAGTCGCGTAAGCCAACACAACCCTACAACATCCAGAGCCCTAAGGAACTCCGGGCGAATCTCATCCACCCCCGGAGCCTTGCCACCGCGGAGCTTTTTAACCACCTCGGCGACCTCAGCACCAGAGATCGGAGAACCCGACCCAAAGTCCCCAGGCTCTGCTTCCTCAGTGGAAGACGTGCCAGTAGGATTGAGGAGGTCTTCGAAGTATTCCGCCCACCGACTCACAACATCCCGAGTTGAGGTCAGCAGCACGCCACCTCCACCATAAATGGTGTTGGTCTCGTACCTCTTTCCCCCCCTGAGACGCCGGATGGTGGACCAGAATCGCCTCGAAGCCGTACGGAAGTCATTCTCCATGGCCTCTCCGAACTCCTCCCACGCCCGAGTTTTTGCCTCAGCAACCACCCGAGCCGCATGCCGCTTGGACTGCCGGTACCTATCAGCTGCTTCCGGGGTCCCACAAGCCAAAAAGGCCCAATAGGACTCCTTCTTCAGCCTGACAGCATCCCTCACTGCCGGTGTCCACCACCGGGTTCGAGGGTTGCCACCTCGACAGGCACCAACAACCTTGCGGCCACAGCTCCGATAAGCTGCCTCGACAATAGAGGCGCGGAACACGGCCCACTCGGACTCCATGTCCCCCGCCTCCCTCGGAACGTGTTCAAAGCTCTCCCGGAGGTGGGAGTTAAAGCTCCGTCTTACGGGAGACTCTGCCAGACGTTCCCAGCAGACCCTCACGATACGTTTGGGTCTGCCAGGTCTGACCGGCATCCTCCCCCACCATCGGAGCAACTCACCACCAGGTAGTGGTCAGTAGACAGCTCCGCCCCTCTCCTCACCCGAGTGTCCAAGACATGCGGCCGCAGATCAGATGAGACGACAACAAAGTCGATCATCGAACTGCGACCTAGGGTGTCCTGGTGCCAAGAGCACATATGGACACCCTTATGCTTAAACATGGTGTTCGTTATGGACAATCCATGACGAGCACAGAAGTCCAATAACAGAACACCACTCGGGTTCAGATCAGGGGGGCCGTTCCTCCCAACCACACCCCTCCAGGTCTCACTGTCATTGCCCACGTGAGCGTTGAAGTCCCCCAGTAGAACAAGGGAGTCCCCAGGAGGCGCACTCTCCAATACCCCCTCCAAGGACTCCAAAAAGGGTGGGTAATCTGCGCTGCCGTTTGGCGCATAGGCACAAACAACAGTCAGAGCCCGTCCCCCCACACGTAGGCGAAGGGAGGCTACCCTCTCGTTCACCGGGGTGAACCCCAACGTACAGGCACCAAGATGGGGGGCAACAAGTATGCCCACTCCTGCTCGGCGCCTCTCACCAGGGGCAACTCCAGAGTGGAAGAGTGTCCAACCCCTCTCAAGGAAACTGGTTCCAGAGCCAGAGCCATGCGTTGAGGTGAGTCCGACTATTTCTAGTCGGAACCTCTCAACCTCACACACTAGCTCAGGCTCCTTCCCCACCAGAGAGGTGACATTCCATGTCCCAATGGCCAGCTTCTGTAGCCGAGGATCAGACCGCCAGGGTCCCCGCCCTCGGCCGCCACCCATCTCACATTGCACCCGACCCCTTTGGCCCCTCCCACAGGTGGTGAGCCCATGGGAAGGGGGACCCACGTCTCCTCTTCGGGCTGTGCCCGGCCGGGCTCCATGGGTAAAAGCCCGGCCACCAGGCGCTCGCCAGCGTGCCCCACCTCCGGGCCTGGCTCCAGAGTGGGGCCCCGGTGACCCGCGTCCGGGCGAGGGAAAACTTAGTCCATTAATTGTACTCATCATAGGGGTTTTTGGGCTGCACTTTGTCTGATCCCTCACCTAGGACCTGTCTGCCTTGGGTGATATGCTTCCATTAGGTAATATTATTAAACAACATGCAATACATTTTCATTGTTCTGCTGATGATATTATATTCATATCCATGAAACCCAATGAATCCAATCAGTTTAGTATGTCTTAAAGACATGGAATCCTGGGTGACCCTTAATTTTCTGTTTTTGAACACAGACAAGACTGAGGTTTTGGAAACCGTAAAATTGAGCAAATTGTGATTTTTCTATGGAAATTCTTTCCTGTTGTTCAATATAGACCAGCATTAAGAGATGTTGAATACTCTAGTGGCTGCTCAGTTAACTGAGCAGCCACTAGAGTATTCAACATCTCTTAATGCTAGAATGTGAAATCCCTTAATGGTCCAGTTAAATTCTGGAAAATTGGGTCACACTTAGAACAGCCGGACACTGATATTGCCTTTTTTACAAGAGACCCATGTGCATTCTGCAGATAGTGGAAAATTTGTTTAAAATGGGCTGGTCAGGTGTGTCAGTCCAATTTTCAATCCAAATCAAGAGGCGTAGCTATTATAGTCAGTAAGCAGTTGCAATTTACAGCATTCTGTGCATGCTAATGATGCCGGGCGGTATATAGTGGTGGGGAAGTTATACATGCTACCAGTGATCTTGGTTTAGATATATGCTCCCAAGTGGGATGACTACATTTTTTAATAACCTCTTCTCAAACATACCAAATATGTCAACACATAACCTGGTGGTGCCATAAATTGTGAGCTTTCTTCTCTTGACCGTAGTTCAATGGGGAAAACTACTCTGACTAAGTCTGTTCAACTAATCAAGTCATTCCTTGAGTCATATGGCATGGCTGATGTGTGGTGCTTCCATAATCCTACTTCAAGATCATATACTTTTTTTTCCCCAGTTCTTAAGATATATTCCCAAATTGACTGTTTATTCCCCCTGATAAACAAACTCAGCCTATGGTGAAAGAATGTTACTATGGGGCCATGGTCATCTTGGACCATGGTCCACTTATTATGAAATTACTCATCCCGGTCATAAAATCTGTATATTGTCCTTGGAGACACAACTCCTTTATTTTATCAGAGGAAGACTAAGGAACTAGGAAGTTACGGGGTGGCCGTGGCGTAGTGGTAATGGCAGCCGTCCCCCGATCGGAAGGTTGGCGGTTCGAATCCCGGTTCCCCACACCATGTGTCGTTGTGTCCTTGGGCAAGACACTTAACCCCGAGTTGCTCCCGGTAGGACTGGAAAGCACCTTGCATGGTAGTCTGCCGCTACCGGTGTATGAATGTGTGTAGCATTCAATGTGTGTAGCACTTTGAGATTTTCACTAATGAAAAGTGCGTTATAAATTGAATTCATTATTATTATTATTATTATTAAGACTACCAAATGTCTTACATCTGAAATTGAAATTTTCCTCCAAGTTACATGAACACCAGGAATGCCACTCTGTACTGTCTGGGAGGCAATAAATGCCTACCTGAGGGGTCAAATAATATCTTATTGTGCAAACAAAAAAAGAAGGGTTTGGTATGGCTAAGACAATTAATGGATGAGATATTACAAATGGACAGAGAACATAGCCACTCTCCCTCACAGGATCTAATGAAGAAATGTTTGTTGCTTCAAACTGAATTTAATACTTTGTCTGCTCAACAGGCAGAGTATTTAATCTCTAAATCTAGACAGGGTTACTATGAACACAAGTAAAGGGCTGGGTGTTTGCGGGCTGGGCGTTTGCTCGCACATCAGCTGCAGCGACAGTCAGCCAACCAAACTATTACAGTAAAGAAACAATGAACAGGGAGCTGCATGTCATGACAATGCTGAAATTAATATGTTTTAGTACATTTTACCAGTCACTGTATACAACTGAGTCATCAGCTAACATATCGGACATAGAGATTTTTTTTTTTAGATCTTGAGCTTCCTTCAGTAAATCCTGATCTCGTTGGGGACTTGGAGAGGGAGTTCTCTGTAGCCGAGATAAACTCCACAATCAATGATATGCTAAATGGGAAATCCCCTGGACCAGATTGCTTCCCATCTGACATTTTCAGAAATTTTAAAGTCTACTCTCACCCTTATTAAGGTCCGTGTTTGAGGAGTCACTTGCTACACAGATATTGCTACTTTCCATGCGTCAAGCTATAATTTTGCTGATACCTAAAAGAAGACAAAGACCCTCTAAGTTGCAGTTCATATAGACCCATCTCGCTTTTAAATACTGATGTTAAAATAAATCCTTGCAAAGGTCCTAGCAAAACAATTTGAACGGGTTGTCCCCAAAATCGTTCCACCTGATCAGACTAGGTTTGTTAAAAACTGTCAGTCTTTCTTCAGTGTTATATGGCTGCTTGATGTGCTGTACACTCCTAATCCACCTGAACACACCTGTGACAAAGTCATTCTTTCATTAGATGCATAGAAAGCATTTGACCGGGTGGATTGGGGCTACCTCTTCGAGATTTTGAAGTTATTTGAATTTGGTCCCAAATTCCTTTCATGGGTGAGGCTGATATATACCGCCTCAATGTCAGTGGTCCACACTAAGTGTAACATATCTTCCTACTTTGAACTGCTGCAGGGTACGAGACAGGGGTGCCCACTTTCACCACTTCTATTTGCATTGGCGATAGAACCATTGGCTGTAGCTTTACGTAGTGCTGGACAATAATTCAATATGATAAATATTGCGATATACTTTTATTCAATAACGATGATATGAAGTTTAAGCATATTTTTGATATTTCGATAGGATTTTACAACATTTCACTGACGTTTTTCTTTTTCTGTTCGGGTTGAAGCGGCTGCTTCAACAACCCGCCCGGACAGAAAAAGCTGTGACACAAAACGTGCGTGGTGACGTCGTTGTTACGCAGCGCTCAGTCTAGCAGCAGGCGTTAGCGGTAGCAGGCTAAAAGCTAAGCTAGTCTCCAAAGCGCGTTGTTTTCGCTTCAAAACGAGTGCTCATGACCGTCAGAATGTGACTGAACAAAGTTTCACAAGCGAAGAGAAAGCAGACGACATCACTGATGAGAGGAAAGACTAATTCGTCGGTGTGGACGTAGTTCGGTTTTGTTAAACTGCAGGTTTCTTCTGCAGCGAGTCCTACTCGGTTTCTTTATTTTTCAAAACGTGATGGAGTCGTTCTAACTAGCGGTGGGAACAGTGCTTTAAGTGGAAAAAAATAAGTGCCGGTACCCTCCCTAAAGTCATAATAATATGCATACCTGCAAACTCAGAAGGGATGAAAAAGGTGACAAACGTTGCGCCAACCCCCCCCCCCGAAAGATTTTGTAATTTTTTAACATGCTTCAGGTAAAAGTCATTTACTAACCTAATTTAATGAGGACATAAATAGGAAAGATTGTGTCAACCAAAAAATTAACAACCAACAACAGCAGCAAGTCAAATACAGCAGAACATTTTGCTAACAATGCGCTGCTCCGAGTCAACAGAATAGAATAGAATATATCTTAGAATATATCATCTAACAGATGCATTAAAAAACTTAAGACTTATCTCTTCAGACAGGCTTTTGGTTAATTTTGTACATTGATTTTAGAGTTTGTTATGTTTTACCTTTTTGTATAGTACTTCTGTGATTTTATTTTTCCTTTTGTAAAGCACTATGTGACTCTCATGTCTGTGAAATGTGCTATATAAATAAAACTTACTTACTAACAGTAAAAACTAGTTTCTTAAATATGCTGGTGAAGATGTTTTGCCAGAAATTTTGAATAAAGTAGATGCCATTTCCTGCATTCTTGTGTATTTTAACAAGTTGTTAAACATCTATGTTTACCTACATGTAAACATGATTCACTAACTATTTTAGAGACATCTAACAAAATAAAGTCAGGTCCTGTGGACAGATTAAAAAATTGTTTAAATTATTATTGATCATGAATCAGGATATTTTAGAGACACTGTAAGAGGAGGTGAAGAGACGACACAGGAGACTGGCTGTAGACTTCACCTTTTAATCACATCTTACTAAACTCGCGGGAACCCGCCCAACACTGCTTTATATACCCACATAACATCCGGTCCTCTGGACCTTTCACAATAAAAGCATCCTGTAATACATTCGGTCCACTGGTTGCGAGTAGAGCCCCCTAGTGGTCCACCACAACACCTCATTCAACTAGTTCATCATCCTGTTTTTAAATTCACTCCTGTGGTAATTAAATTAATGTGATACTTTATCTCAGTGGCTTTAGGGGTCCAATTGACTGTTATTTTGTTAATTTTTATTTAGTTTTATTTGTAACACAACATGCCATTTTACTAAACAATGGTTTTTTCATTCATTCAACCTTTATTTATACAGGCTAGCCTCGTTGAGTCACGGGGACTCATTTACAAGAGGGACCTGTCTCACTCACACCAAACAACCATCCACTCTCACACTCACACCTAGGGTCAATTTAGAGTCACCAATCAGCCTAACAAGCATGTTTTTTGGTCTGTGGGAGGAAACCGGAGTACCCGGAGGAAACCCACGCATGCACGGGGAGAACATGCAAACTCCACCCAGAAAGGCCCCGGACCGGGATTTGAACCGGCAACCTTCTCGCTGAGAGGCAGCAGCTCTACCAGTTGTGCCACCGTGCTGCCCATGGTTACACTGCATGTATAAAAATATTAACTTTACCCACACGTTGGAGGAGTTACTTCCGCTTCCCTCGCGCTCTGTCGCGCTGCAGAGTTTGTTTTTGTTTTTTTACAGAGTTCGCTGTCGTCTCCTCCCCCTGTCTATCCTGAGGTTGTGATTGGCCAAAATGACGCGCTCCACCAAAGATGTTTTATTGTTGTGAAGATGCATTACTCTTTCTTGAAATCCAGTCGGGGGAAATGATGCATTCTAATCTGCCACGGGTCTTTCAAGTGGAGAAGACGAAAATAAGTTCCGGAACGCACCTTACGCTTAAAAAAAGTCCCGGTACTGTCAGGGTTAAATTTTAGAAGTGGCGGAACTGGGTACCGGTGAGTTCCGGCCCACTTAAAGCACTGGGTGGGAACATCTAACTTGTTTAATCTGAAGAGTTTCCACTCGATAGAATATGATGAGAGTCAGAAGATGAAGCACAATAAAGTTTGAGTCAACGTGTCTCTGAAACTACGACGTACTGAAAAATAACCCCAGCGTTGCATGTTTTTTTTTTATTCAAAATAAAACAAATTCATCAGGAAAAAAAAAACTGAATGAAAAGGTGCAGAAAGACAAAAATAGTTATAATGTCTTCCCCTTGTTTAAAAAAATACAAAATAACTACAAACAAACAACAACCTTCACTTCACCTGCACCACACCTTCCCAACAACTTTGATTTAATCATCTTTTAAAACATATAAATAGTTTTAGAAATGTTTATGGTGATATCAAGTCAACACAATCCTGTTTCCTGATTTACAACTCAGCTCCTTCACACTAGTTCTAAATGAAGATTTTACAAACATTTACATTCCCTTCAGGGTTTAATAACTTTTTTAACAAATTTTAATTGAATATTTGGGGGTAATATTTTTTTTAGTTTTATACATGACTTGTAAAATACTATGTTCAACCAAATCATAACATTTTAATAATTTCAATTGATGAAATAATATATTTGTTGGGTGACCATAGCACTTCCTACTAATAATTCTTATAGCTCTTTTTTGTAAAATAAAAACAGGGTTTGTAATAGTTTTGCATGCTTTTCCCCAAACTTCAATACAACAGATTAAATATGGAACAATCATTACATTATACAATATATTCAAAACTTTGTCATTCAAAAACTATTTTACTTTATACAGTAATGCAATTGATTTTGTTATTTTTATTCTTAAGTAATTTCCATGAGATTTCCATGTCAGCTTCTCATCAATAATGACACCCAAAAGTTTTATTTAATTAACTATGAATGTCAATGCTGTAAATTTTAAAGTTCTTGTTTAAAGTTAAAACTATTAATATTGACACAGTTGAGAATTTTATGGCAAGAAAGTTCATGCTCAATAATCCAGGTACCAAATCCAATAATTCTCAGTCGGGTCATCTGGACAGTTTCTTTTTTATAGAAACTGGATGGAGGATGAAACGTTTCTATAAAAAAGAAAGTGTCCAGATGACCCGACTGAGAATTATTGGGTTGAGAATTTTATGTTTATTTGATGGTGATTTCCATCTTTTTGGAGGCTAAATACAAATACAAGGTGAACATTAATTTATTTGTATAGTTTATAGTTTTTTTTAGGCTTTTATATTGTTTATATCGATATCGAATTATATCGTTATCGACCGAAATTAAGAACTATATCGTGATAAAAAATTTGGCCATATCGTCCAGCCCTAGCTTTACGGCAGAACTCCAACTAGATTGACTAGGTACAGAGCACAGTTTCTTTATATGCAGACAACACGTTTTTGTATATATCAGACCCCCTTACCAGTCTCCCTGAATTACTTAATTTGCTTTAAAAATTTGGAACATTTCTAGCTATAATCTTCAAAAGAACAAACTGATGCCTATAGAAAAGAAAATCTTGGACACTGTACCCTTTAAAATTAGTTTTAAAAGATTTAAGTACCTTGGAATCTGGATAATAAGATTGCAGGCCTCTCTTGTAAATGAGTCTTCGAGGCTCAATGGGAACTAACCTGTATAAATAAAGGTCTAATAATAATATTTTGATCATAAGAACCTCTATAAAACCAACTATCTACCACTCATGGCAAATCTTAAACAGGACATCGCTAGATGATAATCCCATCCTCACACTCTAGGGGACAGAATTTAAACTTTGTAAAAAGGAATTTCTTACCTACATTTCTGTACTGGTTTCAGAATCTGCTAATCTTCCTTAGTTTTATGACCAAAAAATCTCTTAAATTATATAAATAAAATAGTTTTGCCTGTACTTTAATCTATAGGTATATTTTTCAAAACTTCAAAAACAATATTGTGTGTCAGTATTTTTGTTGATTTAAAAAAAGCATTCGATACTATTGATCACACCATTCTCCTTGAAAAATTGAACAAATATGGTATTAGAGGACCAGCATTACAGTGGGTATCTAGCTATTTGAAAGATAGGAAACAGTTTGTACAGATAAATGATGTAAGATCTGACCTCTGTAATATCACATGTGGAGTTCCTCAAGGCTCTGTACTTGGACCAAAGCTATTTATTTTATATGTGAATGACTTGGTAAATGTGTCAGGACTCCTTAAATGTGTACTTTTTGCTGATGATACCACATTTTTTTGTTTAGGTGAAGATGTAGAACAAATGTTGGAATTGATAAAGACAGAATTTGTCAAAATACAAACTTGGTTTAAACTCAATAAATTATCATTAAATCTAGAAAAACTAATTACATGATATTCAGTAATAAAAAGAAACCTGTTGATGTTCCATTTAAAATTGAGGGTGTTGAGATTTGTAGAGTGAATGAGGTGAAGTTTTTGGGTGTTATCATTGATGACAAACTGACAAGGAAACACATAAATTCTGTAAGAATAAAAATAGCTAAATCTATTGCAGTACTGTACAAAGTCAGAGACTTATTGAATGATAAAGCTCTGTATTTGTTGTATAACACAATCATTGTTCCACACTTAATTTATTGTATTGATGTTTGGGGGAAAGCGTGTAAAACAATCACAAAGCCTATTTTTGTTTTACAGAAAAGAGCTGTAAGAATTATCACTAGAAAACATTACTGTCATCCATCAAGTACATTATTTTATCAACTGAAGTTATTGAAGTTCTATGATTTGGTAGATTATAATGTTTTATCAGTTATGTATAGGGCTCAGAATAACGCATTACCTTTAAATATCCAAATTTATTTTGTAAAAAGACAAAGTTATTATAATCTTAAGGGAACAGCCATATTTGTAAAACCAAAATCCAGAACTAGTTTGAAGGGACGGTCCACCTCAATCCAGGGAATTGGATTGTGGAATGGTTTGGAAAGTGATGTTAAAAATGCCAAGTCAATGTTTACATTTAAGAAAATGATCAAAAATGAATTGTAAAAAAAAATGAAGTAGCTTAATGTGTATTGTATTGGAGTTAGAAAAATTAGAAAGAGTTATTCATTTTGTTCTGTTACGTGAAGATTATTTTTGTTTGAACTAATTGTTTGAAAAAAGGGGCAGATAGGGCAGATTTTTTTTCTTCTTTCTGCTACCTTTCATTTTATATTTTGTATTTTATCGTTTATGGAGTTGTTTGGTATTGTATTTTAAAATGAATAAATGTATAAATAAATAAATATAAAACTTTTCCTGCTCATATTCCTGTGGGTCTCATTGGTGTAATACCGTTTTTGACCACTAAAGGTGCATTTCTTTGGTTAGAAACAGGAAATGGAGGGGATCAACTTCATGTTTGGAGCTCGTTGCCAATCTGCCCTGCAGACTTGGAGGCATGTCACTTCCTAACTTTATGCACTATTATTGGGCAGGTAATATCAGAGCTCTTCTATTCTGATTTGGTAAGGTTACCCCTTCTCCTAGTTGGGTGGCCTTGGAAAGGGCCTCAATTATATCCAGTTCTCCTTATGCGTTTCTGCTCTTGGCTGGCCTTTAAACAATCAATATCAACCCACTTCTAACCCAATTGTGATCTGGGAGGTTAAGATTTGGAATCAGTTCAGGAGGGCACTTAACTCCACAGAGTTACTGTTTTTGGCACCTGTGTCAAATACCGTAATCATGTTCACTCCCTCAGTGGCTGTTACAGCTTTTGACACCTGCATCTTGAGTGGAGTGCATTCACTGTGTGATCTCTATGATGGTAGAGTTGCCTCTTTTGAACAACTGGTACAGAAGTTTAATATTCACAAGTCACAGTTTTATAGATAATTGCAGCTGAGACATTTTGTGAGATCTAACTCTGACTGTTATCCATTCCCTTGGGAGAATCTGGAATGGGTCCATCCCTGAAACTTGTCCGACTATACCTCCGGCATCCGG